>JAHWFP010130015.1:3224-16461 GCA_023313725.1 Lithobius niger
GGGGGGGGAATGAAAATTATTCGACAATAGCAACTATTCACCGGGGAGGGTGGGAATGACAAACTATGGAGTCAGTGGGGGTTGGGGGGGGGGGGGGCATACTTCCCCAGCTGGAAACAAATAATACATTATAAGTAATAAATACACAGAACTTCGTTTTGGAATTGCAGGGCTTACTAGCCACTGCCGCCAGTCCAATCATATAATGTAACATGAAATAACCGATAAATCACAACACAAAAATTTCTGGGGACATAAGACTAATCCTCGGAAAGTGACATTTTGTTTGTTTATGAAAAATTAGACTGTATTGAAGTTTACGTTACGTTCAGGTTGAATTAAAAGAAATAAAAGTGTCTAATGCGGTTGCCTTGAAAAAAATCCTTGGCTCATTTTCAATTCCTTCCCAATCCATCACATGTTCCTTCGTCAGCGTGGAAGGAAGAAAGAAAAAAACACAAAATCAAATTGAAAAGTTAAATGGTGAATATGCACATTATCATGCATAAGTTTTCACAAATGAAAAATAGTTTTTAATTTCGTTAACTAACGGCCATGTCAATAAATGCTGTTTTATGTTATAACTCATCGTTTATACAACTTTTTTCACTTTTCATTTATAGCTTCATGGCATAGAGAGTCATAGCTCACAAAATAGTTAGTACCTACCGCAAAACCTCCTGTGTCTGTAATAATTTCAATCTCATTCCACAGCATACCAAAATCCCATAAGGACAATCATGAAACCCACGAAGTCTTCACTATACAAAGCAATGATAGTAGAGCCCCAGTGGCTGCCACCAAGTTAGTGGTCCGAACCGAGATCACTCAAGCTTAACTGATAACCGCCAATCAGGGTTAAAACGTGAAATTTGGTGGCTGCGATTGAGGCTGTGATAACACAGCTTTTTATGTGAAAGATTGGTGATTCCCTTTACCCTTGTGGATTTTGGTGTATCACATATTCTGACAGTTATTGTGCGTTTTTCTGATTATTATCGGCTTTGAACTTCTTATTATACAAAAAAAAAAGGCTTACGGCAATTACAAACTTCATCATATTTTTTTATGACCGCAACAGATTAGAATTAAATACGAATACTAACATAAATAATAAGTTGAGTTGTTGTTGGTTGGCTTTTAGGGAGCACGAACCCAAATTAGGTTATCTGCCCTACGACGATGAGTGGAACAATAAGTAGACAAATTACAAGTTTTTTTTTACTAGAGACTAATCGGCCCTAACACCATACACTCTATTCTAACACCATACACCATATTCTTACAGCTAAACATAGAAATATGATACGTGCCACCAGCACAATGGTTACTTAGATCCAGAAGCAAGTTGTACAGTTAGACATAAAAATAACACTAAGTAAACCTTATTACCATACTTTTGCCGTTTTCATTGTGGTAAAAAGTCCTTATAAATCCCGTATTGGATTCTAACAACAATGGTAAGAGCAGTACAACAATGCAACCTATTGTTGCACTAAGTATACATGTACACTTATTGCAACAATACTGTAAGTAAAAATGTATAGTTACAAACAATACAACATATTGTTGCAATAAGTATACATGTATACTTATTGCAACAATACTGCAATAATGCTGCAATAAGCATCGACGCTAAGCTTGTAGGCTTTTTAACTCATCTTCTTTAACAAATGAAAATCTACGTTTTGCATTCTTACCGAGAGATTGACCATGGTTTCTCAAAACTGATTCACCTTCCATTTCAGCCAAAGCCTGGCTCAAAACTTCATCTTCATCTTCGTCAAACAGTTGGTCAACGTCCAACGAAACCCTGAATTTAGCCATCTACATAATTAAAACTAGCGGAGTCGCTTGCTTCGCTCGCTCATTCCACGTCGTCTCGCTGCACTCGAGAAGACATCTTGCTGCAACACTTATGATACAGACAGACCTAACACATAAAAAACGATCAAGCAAATTATAGGAGTGTAGTATACGATATCGGATATCTCGGGAGAAGGTCAATATTATTTTTTTACGTCCAAGGAGTCAAGCAAAAAGATCAAGCAATTTATCAGAAAAGCCCTGTTTCTGATGACAAACGATGATTTTCGTTCGCTTCGCTCACTCAATCAGCGCAAACATTTCCTCAATGTAACCACCGAGAACCACGCATCATTTGTAATTTGTGTTAGTATACACTTTATATGGGTTTTCTTGTTTCACTTATTTTAAGAATATTGCTTTTTACGTCCTGCTCAGTACAGATTTTTCCATGGGCGTCTTGTCACTTCACTTTCTGATGATCCCTCACTTGGAGAAACATTTGCAGAACGTGAGAGATGAAAGATTGATAGAGCAAAGCGAACCACACATTCAAAAGGTTTACTTTACGTGGAAATCGCTCGCTTTGCTCGTTCAATCCACGCACCTCCGTGCTTCAGAAACACGAATGTTTGACACCGTTTTAAAACCAAATCAATTGTTTTGATTTTTCCCTACATCAAGTCAGTTAGTATAAAACCAATTTAAAGATACGTCGTCCGTGCACCCTTTTTCCAGATCATCTCTCTTTGCTCGAGGAGGTTTTCATGAACAAACTATGACGTCATGAACGAAACTCATGACGCCATGAACAAACATCATGCGGGTAAAAAAAACTTTGACGTTAGTTTTTCAGGTTCTTTCGCTTATTTGAGGGTGATAATATCAAGTTACAGCGATGAAAATAGGCCTATTAAAAGCGAAATTTAATTATCTTTCGTTTGGTCCTACTCCCATCTTTGTAGGTGCTTTGGTTCCGGAGGAGTAGAGGTACAAACACGCACGCACGCACGCACATCGTATGATTTTAATGATGTAGATCATACGATGTGCGTACGTGAATGCGTGCGTGTGTGTTTGTACCTCTACTCCTCCGGAACTAAAGCACCTACAAAGTTGGGAGTACGACCAAACGAAAGATAATTAAATTTCACTGTTAATAGGCCTATTTTCATCGCTGCAACTTGATATTATCACCCTCAAAGAAGCGGAAAACCCTGATAAACTAACGTCAAAGTTTTTTTTAACCGCATGATGTTTGATTGATCACGACGTCATAGTTTGTTCATGAAAACCTCCTCGAGCAAAGAGAGATGATCTGGAAAAGGATGCACGGACGACGTATTTGCAACACACCACATATACATCTTAAAATTGGGTTAATTAATTAAATGAATTGATGCATGGAAAAATCAAAACAATAGATTGGGTTTTAAAAGGGTGTCAAACATTCGTGTTTCTGAAGCACGGAGGCGCGTGGATTGAAAGAGGAAAGCGAGCGATTTTCACATAAACTAAACCTTTTCAATGCGTGTCTCGCTTTGCTTTATCGTCGGAGCATCGTAGGATATTGCATCTAACGTTCTGCAGATGTTTCTCCAAGTGAGGGATCCTCAGAAAGTGGAGTGATAAGACGCCCATGGAAATATCTATACTGAGCAGGACGTAAAGAACAATATTCTTAAAATAAGTAAAACAAGAAAACCCATATAAAGTGTATACTAACACAAATTAACACAGCACTTTTCTGATAAATTGCTTGATCTTTTTGCTTGACTCTTTGGTCGTAAAAAAATAATATTGACCTTCTCTCGAGGTAACCGATATCGCATACTACACTGTTATAATTTGCTTGATCGTTTTTTATGTGGAAAGTCTGTCTGTATCATAAGTGTTGCAGCAAGAAATCTCCTCGAGCACAGCGAAACGACACGGAATGAGCGAGTTTACATCATTAAAAACGTACGATGTGCATGCGTGTGTGTTTGTTTGTTTGTATCTCTACTCCTCTGGAACCAAAGCACCAACAAAGATGGGAGTAGGACCAAACGAAAGATAATTAAATTGCGATCAGTGTAGGCCTATTTTCATCGCTGGAACTTAATATTATGACCCTTAAATACGCGAGAGAAACTAAAAAAGTAACGTCAAAATTTTTTTTTACCCTCATGATGTTTGCTCATGACGTCACAGTTTGTTCATGATTATTTCTGGAGGAGAAGATCTCGAATAATCAGTACATCGCAATAATCAGTACATAGAAATTACATGAATCATGGATCGTCTTGAAGGTATTAGTTGCACACTGAGATATTCTGGAGAACAAAGCACGCAAAAAATAATCTAAACGGGCAACGTAATTGGCAACGTAAAAGATAGATATTAAAATTGGGTTTATATCAACTGACTTGATGCATGGAAACCTGGTTTTAAAAGGGTGCCAAACATTCGTGTTTATGAAGCACGGTGGTGTGTGGATTGAGCGAGCAGAGCGAGCGATTTCAACGTAAAGTAAACTTTTTCAACGTGTGTCTCGCTTTGCTCTCTCTCAATCTTTCATCTCCTACCTTCATAGGGGATCACTTCTGGAGGAGAAGACGTACACGTGTACAAACAAACAAATCGTATCTTTTGAATGATATAGTTGAACTGCAGGCACGTTTAGTAATGTGATGGACGAACTGTGAGCAATAATTACAATTAGTTTGCGTCCAAATGATCAGCACATGATTTTGTGATGCTCTTGGAATCGACGCGCACGTAACTCTCGGATGGCCAGACTGTTGGAATGATTTATGGTTTTCATTTGTTTATACAGTGAAGCCTTACGAAAAACGCTTACTGCACTCTGACCATTTGTGCTTGATCGTTTTAGACGTGGAATGTCTGTCAGGAGCACAATAGTTGCAGCATGAAAGCTCTTCGAGCCTAGCGAGACGATGCGGAATGAGCGAGCTAAGCGATTCAACAGCATCTACATCATTAAGGACGTATGATGTGCGTGCGTGCGTGCGTGCGTGTTTGTACCTCTACTCCTCCGGAACCAAAGCACCTACAAAGATGGGAGTAGGACCAAACGAAAGATAATTAAATTTCGCTTTTAATAGGCCTATTTTCATCGCTGTAACTTGATATTATCACCCTCAAATGTGCGAAAAACCCTGAAAAACTAACGTCAAAGTTTTTTTTTAAACCCTCTTGATAATTGTTCATGACGTCATAGTTTGTTCATGAAAACCTCTTCGAGCGAAGAGAGATGAACTGGAAAAGAATGCACGGACAACGTATTTCGCAACAAACCACATATACATCTTAAAATTGGTTTTGTATTAATTGACTTGATGCAGGGAAAAATCAAAACAATAGATTTGGTTTTAAAACGGTGTTGGCCCTGATTGAGGGAGCGAAGCGAACGAAAATCAGCGTTTGTCATCAGAAACAGTGCTTTTCTGATAAATTGCCTGATCTTAACTTTTTGCTCGACTCCATGGACGTAAAAAAATAATACTGACCTTCTCTCGAGATAACCGATATCTCATACTACACTTTTATAATTTGCTTGATTGTTTTTTATGTGGAAGGTCTGTATCATAAGTGTTGCAGCAAGAAATTTCCTCGAGCGCAGCGAGACGACGCGGAATGAGCGAGTGAAGCGAGCGACTCCGCTAGTTAAAGACGTATGATGTTAGTGCGTGTGTGTTTGTACCTCTACCCCTCTGGAACCAAAATACCGACAAAGATGGGAATAGGACCAAACGAAATATAATTAAATTGCGCTTCGGATAGGCATATTTTCATCACTGTAACTTGATATTATGACTTTCAAATAGGCGAAAAACCGTTCAAAACTAACGTAAAAGTTTTTATTAAACCATCATAATGTTTGTTCATGACGTCATAGTTTTTTCATGCACGGATTAAAATTCGTGACAAACAAACCGTCTTGAAGCTATTAGTTACGTAATGAAATGATCTGGAAAAGAATGTACGCAAAAACATAACCTAAAAGGACGACGTATTATGCAACATACCATACGGATAGATCTTGAAGTTTTGTGTGAACTAATCTGATGCATGGAAAAATCGGACCCGTAAATTTGGTTTTAAAAGGATGTCAAACATTCGTGCCTTAGAAGCACGGAGATGCGTGGATTGAGCGAGCAAAGCGAGCGATTTCCACGCGTGCAAACAAACAAATCGTATGTTTTGAATGATGTTGGTGAGATGCAGACGTGCTGGGGAATGTGATGAATCAACTGTGAGCAACAATTGCAATTACTTTGCATTGAAATATACATCGATTTTGTGATGCTCTTGGAATCAAAGAAATTACATGAAGCATGGATCGACGCCAATGGAGTGAGCGAAGCGAACTAACGATATGGCTAGTAATACAAACGCAAACATAAAAAAAACTATCAAAGCGCAGGGAAATCGAAGGGACGAATGGACAACAATAGAAGAGTGCGTGAATTCGTGGAGATGCGTGTTCTGTTTCATTATTGCTGGTCTTACCTCCGTTGTAACAATGAAAAGTCAAGCCGTGCTAAACCAATTTCAGTACCGTTTTTTTTCGTAATCGGACCAGACCATCCTCGCCCTTCAGGCTGGGACGATTCTGGCTCCTCGTACGAAAAAACTATCCAATAAATCACTTAATGTACCCCATTGTTGGAAAAAGGATGGCTATAACTATTACTTCAGCTGCATCGACAATGTCTGTGCCGTTTTAAATACAGCATTGTTGTTTGTTGCGCCCAATTTTTTTTATCATGAAACTTGCTTATTTAGCGTGTGTCGCTGCCAAGTAACAGTAGATCATCCCATTGTAGACTTCCGATTGTTAAAAACTGATTGTTAATGATAAAAAGGCGGCTCACTAGCAGACATGTGTCTGTTAACTGTAAGCAATTGAAAGCACATTTTGGCATGTTGAGGATAAATCCCAATGCGACAGAAATATTTCAAATTGTGGAAATGTAAGGGGAAGGGTCAAAGATTAAGAAAAACTAAAATTTAAAGGATGAGTGTCCACAAATCATAGAAAAAAAGATGTGTCAATAACGTTGTTTTTATGTTACTGTCTAGCTAGCTAGCTAATATGATCCACCCAAAACCAAAACTGGCAGAAAAACCCACTAAGTATCAAAAAACGGTCGGCCTTTGAAGGTAGTGATATCATTCCACCAGGGAAAGGCCGCCAAGGTTAATCCTATTAGCCAAGTTAATCGCACATACTAATAGTTCGAAAGTTAAATGAAAACTAGAAGATTGCCACTAGCGGTAGCAATATTCAAGTTTTCATTAAACGTCCAAAGTATTATTCGGTGCGATTAACTTGGCTAATAGGATAACCTTGGCGGCCTTTCCCTGGTGGAATGATATCACTACCTTCAAGGCCGATCGTTTTTGGAAACTTGGCGGGTTTTTCTACCAGTTTTGGTTTTGGGTGGATACTGTCTAGCTATCTAGCTAATAAGATTTTTCCCATGTTAAATCCCATAGACTTTCTGCTTACGGCTAGCGCAAAATTGAGTAGCTGAATTTTAGCACACGGATGCATGGTGATCTGAACATGGTCCTTTTGTTGGTTTGAGAGTTGTAGGGGTCAGGACAAATGCGTGGGAGGGTTTTGAAATTCGCCAGCAGCGAATTTTAAATTCGTTCTTTTCCAAGTTGCAACCAACGATTCCAAGCAACTATGTCTTGAACAATTAACACTGGTCTTTAGATTTATTGTAAAAGCCTGCATGAACTAAAAACTGAACAGTAACGAAGGACAAAATAAGGAAACATTAATTCGTTACCGTGGATTACGTAAGAATAAAAGGATGCACGTTATATGATGGTTACGCAACCAAATTTAGCAATTTCAATCTAACAGCTAATTGGCAATGGTAAATTTGAAAATTATCAATGTGAAAATTTGTAGATATGAAATTCCTCCAGAAAAAAAGCTACAGATGAAGATAACACGGTGTATCCTTGTGTACGTTCACAGTCCTATGAAAGTTGTGATATCCACCCAAAACCAAAACTGGTAGAAAAACCCGCCAAGTTTCCAAAAACGATCGGCCTTTGAAGGTAGTGATATCATTCACCCAAGCTCAATCTTATTAGCCAAGTTAATCGCACCCAATAATACTTTGGACGTTAAATGAAAACTTGAAGATTGCTACAGCGAGTAGCAATCTTCCAAGTTTTCATTTAACTTTCGAACTATTAGTCGGGGCGATTAACTTGGCTAATAAGATTGACCTTGGCGGGTGAATAATATTCTTGGGTGAATGATATCACCTTCAAAGCCCGATCGTTTTTGGAAACTTGGCGGGTTATTCTACCAGTTTTGGTTTTGGGTGGATCGTAGATTAACTATGGAGCAGAGGCGGACTTCGGGAAGGCAAACAAGGCAGTTGCCCAGGGTGGCGAATTTAAGGCGGTGGCAAACTTTCCCAACATTTTTTATTTTTATTTTGCAGATAAATTTTTCCCTTTACCACTGATCCAAACTTACAGTTGAGTACTTTTTCTTTCTAGATATCTTTTTTTTTAAATTGGAATTGCGAAATCAAGTGAATTAAAATGGGATGAGTTTTTGTAAGTTTGTAAATCACAGCTAAACATCTAAATGTGAACCCGTCCCCCAGTAGTGTAGTTTGCCCGTATCTACAACAGCTCGGCTACTTTCTACAATACTAATTCTTATCGTCTCATCTGTGACGTCACAGATGAGATGACGTATTGGGTTAGTGTTAGTATGACTATGCATTTTTATAGTGACTTGCACTTTTTTTATTAGATTTTGCGCGGCGTCTACCTCCTTTGAAGGTTGGAGTCAGAAAGAAAGATGGCTTCCGGTTGTAAGTAATATGTAAGGCCTGCTCGCTCTCTGATTGGTCGAGAGTCGGTCACGTGAGCGGAGGACGTTTCCGGTCGTCCCTCGAGCGGTAGGAATTGGAACTAAAAATGGAGGTTACTAACCTATCGTGTCGTCATTCAGAGTGGAAGAAAAATAAAAAGCTGTTTTTTCTGTCAAATATGTTTTATTACATGTTGTAACAAGAATCTCAGAATTTAATCGTCATAAAAATACAACAGTTCAAACAAAAATGACAAAATGTGTTGTTACAAGTTTGAATCAATAAAAAAATAACATTGTTGATACACGGTATCGGTTTTACCTTTTTTACAATGTATTATCAGGTATGGAATAATGTCCATACGATAAACTTCTAATGCCATCACTTAATAGATACCGTTTATTATCGTAAGCGGTTAAACACAGTTTGTTCTGTTCTTCGGTCACTAGCTGGTGAGTTTTACTCCGAAGAAAATTCATTTTAAAACAATATACATTTTGATTATGTAGTACATCAACGTAATGACTGTGAGTTACTTCTTGTTTCAGTACACGTCTCTGGATGCCTTTTCCAACAAGTTTGTTAACATCGCCATAAATCAACGAATACATTTTAGCTTTCAGACCGCAAAATTCTAGAATGGGGACGGAACAAGTCTCGTCTTTAAAAATACCTGGCACTTTCTTGTTCTGGGTCGAGTACAAAGCATGGTCTGTAGGATAATCACTCGTATCGTATCTATCAAGATGCAACAACATGTCTGCGTATATATTATCCGTAAAGATTTCATAACATAAGGAATCGGTGTCTGTGAACAACAATGAAGCGTTATTTCCATACAAGGTTTTTATATGTCCGTAGTGAAAATCAAACATTAAATACTTGCTCAGATCGAGAACAGTGAACCCAACATAAATTGGACGTGATAGAACCACTTTGGTTTTCCTCATCTTAAAAATAACAACATTTTCATCAAAAACAACGAAATTCTCCATGTTTGGTTTTGAAGTCAGTTTCCTCGCTTTACTCTCAGTGGTTGCAATTTTAACGCTAACTCGCTTCCTCAATTGTTCAACTGTCTTACCGTACAGAGAATTCGTCATTGTCTTATAAAAATCTTTGTGGAAAGCGTTAGTGGCATGTTGACGTTTTGCCGTATTCAGTTCAATGTACGGTTTTAACCAAGCTTTCTGCGCAAATGACAAACACGATAGATCTTACTCATTACTAAACCTTGTGAAAGGTAATACTTTAAGACTCTGTAATGAACAATATATTTTGATTTAGGATGCAAATTCGGAGCGAGTTTTCTAGAACTGTCCGAAAGGTTAAGAATCCTATGCAAATCTTGACAATAAGGCGACAGCAGCTCGTAGCAGATGAGCATTGATTCGGGACACAATGGATAATCGGAATGAAGGTCGTGCAAGTGCGGGGGATAATCCAGGTCCACTTCTAGAATGTAACCTTTTGCTGCATCGTCTTCTATGGCAAGAATGTCTAAATCACGGATTTGTTCTTCCGTCAACCACATAAAATCCCCAAAAGGTAGCACTTGACTGAGACTCCACCCATACAGGTTATTGGCATCCAAATATATGATGTACGAATGAGGTTTTTCAGGACAATAATTCTCACCTATAAATGGGTTATTGGCACGTGCAAATCGTTTCGTTACCATACTCACACCTCCTCGTATTCCTCTTTCGATGAATAAATGTTGATCAATGTCGGTCAACAAC
This sequence comes from Lithobius niger, assembly GCA_023313725.1. NCBI lineage: Eukaryota > Metazoa > Arthropoda > Chilopoda > Lithobiomorpha > Lithobiidae > Lithobius > Lithobius niger. The sequence continues at coordinate 13,633 of JAHWFP010130015.1, forward strand.
TCCAACTGAATCTTTGTCATTTTCAATGCGGCCGAAAATGTAAGACCGGGGCTGCTGTAGTAATGAGCAGGATCTAACTTGTAACATTCTAAACAAGTCTTTCTAAAGTCTGTAAATACACAAGCTAATAAAAAACAATCTAAACGCAAATATAAATTAAAGTAATCGGCAAATGTTTTACAACCCATCTCGTTCCAAACCTTTAATGCGTATTCATAGTCCTCGTCACTGACACCTTCTTTACTCAAACTAGAGAAAAAAGCTTCCTTTGGTGGTAAAGCCTTTTCCTCAAATCTAGCATAAGAGTCTAAGTATTCATAGGGAAATATCCCTTTACGCTTTAACAAAGGCCATTGCTCCGGATATTCATACTTGAGAATGTCAAGTTGGGAATCTTCCAGCAATGACACCAATTTGTCTAAAGACGACGGCAAAAATTTAAAAGAATCCAAGTATAATACATTATCAATTTGAATAGACATGTAATGTTGTACATTTTCTGGAATAACACTCACATTTGGTTTACCAAAGGTTGAAATACCTTGCATTATGAGGTGCCCGTCATACCGAGTCAAATTATGAAAGAACACAGGCATTGTTTTCTTAAATTTGTATTCGATATTACATTGCGAGTGAGCGGGACCTCTATAAACACCTGTATAGTGGTCGTGATCGCGAACCTTCATTTCCCCATCGACGATGAGTTCTTCACAAATATGACACAAGTTATTGTTTCGAAAGTGAATTTTGTCAAATTCTGTCATTACTAACGGTTTTGGTTGTTTTAACAAAGCTCTCGTTTTTACATACTCAGCTTCGATGGCTAAGAGAAAGCGTGACACGCAATCAGAACCTCTATACAGTTCGCTAGATATCACCTCTCCTAAACAATCAATCATAACATAACAATAACCACAAGGTTCGTGTAAGTGATATTCGTACGTGTAGGAATTCTCATCATTAGGTTTACATCCTTGTATAGGAGTTAATATCGACTCAAAGTCTGCGTAAACCACAAATGGGACAGCCAACTGATTCGTAAAATTGTTGAACTTCATAATATTCTCCCCAGGTTCTGGCATAACAATTCTTTGCGGTTTATGTTCTTTACAATATATTTCATTTTCGTATAATCTATCTCGTTTGTGTTGAGGACACAAACAGTATGCACAAGTATAGCTATTGAAAACATTGTCCGATATCAATCGATTGAAATTCTTAATAAAACAATAGTGATTGTCTTCTAACAATAACAACCTTACTATTTCGTCTCCATTCCTCTCACTAATGTAAAGTGGATAGACCTCTTTGTCAGAATAACCGTAAACGTTAATCTTTAAATCGTTTAAAATTTCAAATTTACGAACATAATCTAATGGTACTGGGTAAGAGATACCGTCTACACGTAGAGTGTGTAACAAATGCTTGTAATTGCTCACCCTATTAGGATTACCTGTAGTAGGATGTAAGGCGGCTAATATGGAATATTCAAAACATTTTAAATCATTACATTTGACATTAACTATCGCCTTTTTATGCGCAAGAAAAGAATCTAACGGTTTGTAACAACCTCCAGCTAAGGGTTGATATCTCGCAAAATGAAGATCCAATGCTAGAATATTCCATAAAACCCAGCCAGAACCTTCCTTTTGGTAATGTTCTAAACGTCTTAACAAGTCCAAGTAAACCTCTTTTAAAATATCTTCAATTTGATTAATACGTAACACTGTGTACGGTTTTGTACATAAATAAATGGAAATTACTTTCGAAGGAGGTTTGTGTAGTTCGAGCTTGACACTCGTCACAAGTTTAACTTGACGAAGGCTGTTACACACTTCTTCAACTAAAGAATACAACTGCTCGTGTAAACTAAACAAAATTAATTCCAAATTTGGATGAAGAGTTTCGTCGTCCGGAAACACATAACTAAATCTTGAAATATAATTCCGAAAAGAGCTTCTGGTCTTCTTGAACGAAGAGATTGTTTCATCGAGATGAATATTGGGTCTGTTCGGCGCAACATGAGAACGATGACGGTGACGGTTCAATTCAATTCTTGAAACAAACCCTTCGTTACACTGACTGCAAACGTTTTGAGGAGCTGTAGGTGATGGAACATGAGCGCTAGGGTGGTCCAGTTTAGTATGTTAAAAATTCAACTTTAAAAAAATAATGAGGCATGTTGGTAATTTAGTTCCTTTTAGTGAAAAAATAATAGGTTTAAAAATTTAGGTCAGAATTATAATATTTAGAGGTCGCTCAAGAATATCAAAAGTTTACGTTTAGGTCCCGATTACCCCGCAATATGAATACTTTTGCATGGAACCTATAGGACCCTGGATCAAATATTTTTCTTTGCAATACACTAACAATGTTTTCTTATGTTTGTTACACGTTTTCTGTGAGTCTGATAGAAGGAACAACTAGTTTACAACAACGGCTAAAAGCAAAACAACAGAAATTTATCTGGTCGGATAACATTTGGCTAGTTTAGGACTCCGTATCTTGCCTACGGGAAGAGAAGCGCTCAGGTGTATTTTCTCCCTTGGAGCCAGAACCAATAAAAATTGAAAGAAGATTGTAGATGAAGTGTTGGAACTTTGGGAGAGAGCCCGTGTGCCAACCATGGAGAACAGGGCCATCATCGCCAAGCTCACATTGTCCTCTACAATATGAACGGGCTGAAGAAAAACCGGAATGGGAATACTGATCAACAGAATCCAATGAGACATACCTGAAGGAAGAGCACTCTAAGCTGTTAAACATTTTATATCCACAAGGATGCTTTGTCCCTCATTGCATACACAAACATGAGCTTCCTTCTTGACC
>JAHWFP010130016.1:4088-22745 GCA_023313725.1 Lithobius niger
AGCGAGTCAGTGAGTCGAATCCGTTTCATTCAACAGGAATTGATTTTTGTGGGCCAGTTTTCATCAAGACACAAAAGGACATTGCCAAGGCATTCATTTGTTTGTTTACCTGTGCAGTGACACGTGCCATACACTTGGAGCTTGTGGCCTCGCAAAGTACGGCAAATTTTATTCTGGCGTTTAGGCGATTTGTGGCAAGAAGAGGAGGCTGCAGAGTGATCTACAGCGACAATGCACAAACTTTCAAAAAAGCGGACAGATTGTTAAGAGAGAGCTACAATTGGTTGAACAATACACAAACGCAAGAGGTCGCTACAAGTTTAGGAATTGAATGGAAGTTCATCGCACCAAGAGCAGCATGGTGGGGCGGTTTTTATGAAAGAATGGTGCAGATAATAAAATATCATTTGAGACGCACTTTGGGAACAGCTTTATTGTCACAAGATGAGTTTTCTACAGTACTCACAGAGATTGAAGCAGTCATAAACAATCGTCCTTTAGCACCTATTACAGAAGATTTTTCTGATAATGAGGCGTTAACTCCAGCGCATTTTCTGCTTGGCAGGCAAGGGGCATGTTTGACAGATAATTTGACGTGTTATGCTGACATTCCCACCAGTGCGAAATTGGTCAAGAGGTGGAGATACAGAGGACAGTTGATGAAGCGATTTTGGAAGCAGTGGCGTCACGACTACTTGTTACAACTTCGTACAGCTCACGAAGTTCATCGAGCCTCTCAAAATCAAACGCCGGTGCAGCTGAATGACGTAGTTCTTCAAATAAAGGAGAAGTTACCTAGAGGAAAATGGAAATTAGCAAGGGTTATTGAGTTGACTCCCGGAAGAGATAACAAAGTTCGTTCTGTCATGCTTCAACAGGCAGATGGAAGTTTATCACGAAGAGCAGTTCAGCACGTTTGTCCACTGGAAATTTTGTAGGCGCGGTCGATGTGTGTCCAAGTTCGGTAATTTGCTTTAGTACTAGGACTTGAGATACACTTTCAAGATACAGAAGCAAGTTCATGAAGAACATACATGCAGAAGATACTGGATAGGTTACATAAGAAATGTTAGGGGACACACTTCACAGCTTTTGAACGAAGCTAACACAACCGATTTCATACACTTCTTGTATGCAGTGGAAGTCTTGTATGCAGTGGAAGTTTTCCTAAGTCTTCGGTCTGTATAATTTGCCATAGGGTGTGAATTATACAGCAACGTTTGGATTAGGTGAGCGTTGAGTCCACGCCTTTCGTTCTGTCTCGGGAAAGGTGGCTAGTAGTGTACTCAACAGCTCTACCAGTAAAAATTGGAGGAAAATTTTATTTCATCACACAGCCCACTCCAGTGTGAGTTTTGCCAACCGGTGAAGACCCGATCGGAAGGTTATTTTTATACTCCGGGCACCCCTCTTAATGAAGATATGACGATGGGTAGAAGAAAGAAATCCTCGGAGGTCTTGAGAAAGTCCTACTTAGGTGAAGTCATGAGATAACGTTATGTACCTCTTGTTTTTGGGGTTAGAGCATGTCGCGAATTTTAGTATGTCGCGAAGTTTAGGTTAGAAGCCTACAAAATACGTAGGATAAAACTTGTTTAATTATAGTTTGTTACGCAACATGTTTAATGGTGAATTAGCGAAATATTAAATGCGTATTTTCGTTGATGCTTGTGACGAGTTACAGAGTAAAATGCGTAATTTGGGGAAAAAGTGCTACGTAGTTAGCAATTCAGTTAGTTAACAACAAGGAAAGTTTGAATAAATAAACAACAAGGAAAGTTTGAATAAATACACAATAAGTAAAAAATGGGTCTTACCTAGAATTGTAAGAAAGGCATCGTCTTGAGTATTCTAAAGATTCGAAAGACTGTTGCTAAGGCAACTTAAGGATCGATCTGTATAAATAAGCTACGTGATATCTCGGACGGCCTTGTTAAAGGGTTTTGATATCTCAGGTGGACTTAACTGATGTGTTAGTGATGTATCAGTAGGCCTTAAGTATGTAAATAGATTAGTAAATTCAGTCCTTTTAGAGGGCATCATTGATGTTTTTCTGCATGCGCACGTGAGTGCAAACCTGTTGTATTGTTGAACCTGAGGTGGTAAATTTATGAAGAAATAAACTTCACTTCGCCGACTGGGATTGACCCAGCAACAACATCTCGTCTCCTTCCTTCCTTCCGTCATGGGGTTCTATGGGAACTTAAGACTACTTGAGGACTAATTTCTTTGCCTTCTAGGTTTTCTGGGGAATTTGGACTTTGTCCAAGTTGTAAGTTGCAGGATGCTCCTTTAACTATTAAGTGTGTCATGTAAAGATCTAATCTGTTGAGTTGTCTTGTTCCTTTACAGCACTGATTTATTTCATGATTCTTCAAACATGGTAAAGTATGGTTAGGTTCCCAGCAAACCTAATTCCGCCCTACTTTTAAGTAGATTTAAGGACCGAGGATAACGTAGCCTTGCCGTATTAGTTAGCAAGTTAACCGCTACCCCTCGTAGGGCAACCTATGTAGAAGGCTGCCTAGTTTGTAAGCCCAACCCAAACCCCAACCTAACTCACTCTTGGTCAGTCTAACTTCTCTCCCCGGCTAGCTGTTTCCGGTCAACTGTCTCCCAGCAAATGTGGAGACCGCACCGAACCAGCACACTTCAAGCACACTCCAAGTCAGTCTTGTAACAGGCTATTTACGTATAGCAGGGAGCAAACGCCAACGCCAACAGCCGGGATACTGGCCTGCCCCATTGTTCGACCAGTTGGGCATGCCTGGAGTGTTAGCTAGTCACATGACGTAAATCCTAAGCCCTCATTGGTCACTCCCCCCCCCCCCTTATAAAACAGAAGTGCTGGGCACCGAAGGGCAATTGGTGTTGGAGATGAAACTCGAAAGGTTATCTCTCTGAGCATCTCTAGGGCTGGTACAGGCTGCCAATGGACCAGTGCCTAATATGTGGTACTCTGTGTATAGACCCCTAGCCATGCAGTAAGGAATGAATTGGAATTGAGTGCTTGAACTTGAAACCTCTCGTCCATTCCCTAAGTACGTTACAGTCTGACATAAAATCGAAAGGCGAGTCATAGCGTAAATGCGCCTTTACTCCGCTCTGATTACGCCTATCGCCGCTATTATGTGAAGCGTGGTGGTAAAGGCAACCGCAGTTCGTAAAATATGAAGCGGTACTTGAATTGACTAAAAATAGTAGAAAATAGAAGAATAATTGTCGTGAAACTTAAGTGTTGTTACGGATCATATTCTATTTTAAATCTAAGAAGCAACATTTTCATTCAAAATAAAACACGTATTTACTTTGGTTGAAGCGCCCCGACAGAGATTATTGTTCGTTCTACAGCCTTCTGCTTTCACGACGTGTTTCCTTCGGTAAGTTTGTGATGAATCGTTGGGGAAATAAAACTTATTCATGGAGGTGGTGGTAGAAAAATACCAAGCCTATGAACACTTAACAAACCAGTAAGAGCATCTGGCAACAATTTGGGCACTTTCGTTATTTCGTGCAGACATGAATTGTGAATTCATGCAAGCACTGACGTATTATGGAAGTTGAAATTTTTTATTTTAAGGTTAATGTTTAAAGGAGACGGTATAATCTCGTTTCAAATACAACTAGAGCGTAGCTTATTATCGATCAATTTTCTCAACCACTCGTTACATTCCCAACCACTTGGCATTTTTTTGCTTCGAATGCAACTCATGAATGAGAAAATTTACCGATAAAAAACTATGCTCTCGTGATATTACGTCGTTTCACTGGTGATCTGTTCTTATTTCCTTTTTTAGCGCCGGTGCACACGTGCGGTCGCCACTGCGGTACCACATTTGTGGTTTGGTTTACGTGCCATCTGTTAGGCACTGCACACGTACCTGCGTCGACGTTGCGTTACCGCCCGCCGCTCGCCCGCCGCTCGTGTGGTCGTTTTGCACTGCAATTCCCCCCGTCAACGCAGCAGTACCGCAGCATTAAAAAAAAACGCAATTGCGTCTCTGAGTATCTTGGGTGACTTGAGGGGTGCACACGTCTGCCGTTTACCGCAGAAGCGTTACCGAAAATGGCGTCCAATTTCGAAGAAATAGACGTGGAATTGTTTATTGGGGGAGTAAAGAACTATCCTGAAATATGAAATGTTGTTGTAGAAATGATTGAAGACTCATTGGAAAGTAATTAAACAACTTATCCGAATTTTTTAGTTAATCTGCAAAGGATGTATAACATTTCCCCCTGGTACGTCTTAAATTAGTAAATTAATGTACCAAAATTCGTCGCATTGGTTTTAAAATATATTTTTTGTTCACGAGATAGGCGAAAAAAGCAACATCGTCTCATTGGTTTCAAACTATAATTTTTGTACACGAGGTTAGGGAACCGAACGCGCACATACGTCACCGAAGCGGCACCGCAGCATCAACGCGCGTTAATAAAACGCACGTGTGCATTGATTGGATGCGTCACCGTAGCGGCGCCGCAGCGTCGCCGCAGCGTCCAAAAAACGCACGTGTGCACCGGCACTTAGCCCTTTTTCAATATTCAGTAGAGTGGGGGAGGCGTAGAAAGACAGATTAATGGCATCGCCTGACGGCTTGAATTTTAATATTTAAATAAGCTTGGTGTTTTTTTTTTGTTGAGTGGGAGGAGAAAAATGTAAGCCTGACAGCTTAAATTTGTACATTTAAATAAGTTTTAAAACTTCCACCTTCTTAAAGTTAACTTCCAATTTTAAAAATATTTTTAAAATATTTCAGCCGTAAAATGGCGTGTCGTCACAACACAATTTGGTTAAATTATAGTTGTTAGGCGGGTACAGATGAATAACTTCAAAATTGGGGCCCGGGGGCGGCAGTAAAGTGAAGGGTTTCATAAAAAAATTCAGTTACTGTACACAAGGAGAGCCCAGTGGGGGGGCCCCTTTCACTAAAATAATAAATGCATTTTTGCCACGAAAGGGGCCAAGAGCTCAATAGATGCCTTCTCTCCCCCACCCTCATAAAAAAATATTTTGCCACACAAGGCGAGAGCCCAGTGGAGCCGCCCCACCCCCTCCCCCCCTCTTAAAAAATGAAGTAATTAAGTTTTTATAACACAAGACGAAACTTTTTTCACGAAACTATAGCAATAACTAACTTTCTAATATTTTGCGGTTACAACCAAATTTATATTGGGGCCAGTGCGCCCCCCCCCCCCCCCCCCTCCAAAAAAAAGTTGGGGGGGCCGGAGCCGGCTGCCTCCTCTGTCTCATTGTAGCTACGCCACTGGGCGAGTAAAGTGGCTGAACTTGTAATTAAACAAAATAAAAAATACAATCGACATGAAGGGTAGCAGATCATCAGGGCGCTACGTTTCTCGAAGGCAAATGGGTGGGCTGTAGCTATAGGTTTGAACCCCTAACTTCAGGCACTTGAGATGACGATGGAAACCAACTGTCAATTTTGTCATCCATTTTGTATTCAGAATGCGATTCTTATGTTATGTTATGCAACGTTTACTGCTATTTAATTGTAGTTTAAAAAGTGGTATTTTCTTTACCAATTCCAGCAACTTTATTGTGTCTAATTAGTTCTTTGCGTTTTAATAGACCATTAACGAATGGCAAATACGTTTAAAAATCAATCACAATATCTGCTTCCTTTAACAACACGCCACGTTGGCATACTATGATACTACTGTAATTAAATTTATTACGCTATGATACACGAAGTAGTCAAGTGCGTCGACATAACAATGAAGTGCCTTAACAGAATTGCAACATAATTACAGCTTTTGATTTCCTAAGATTTTTAAAGAAAACCTCACGTAGAACATATTCAAAAAACAATAAAAATTTCATGGCAAAAAGACAGTAGTTGACCATCGTAAATTCCTAGTCTTTTTGATTTGATGACTGCCATCTTGGTAGAACAAAGACGTTTAATAATGATAACGATAATAATAATATGTGGTTTTTTTTCCACGCCCGATTTGGTGTGAAGAAAACCGGCAGGACCGAAGTCCCTAAAACCTGTCCCATGAACAGTTCATTAAGGGGAAGGAGGTAATTTGGTCGAACAAACCTCTGGTGTCCTCAAAAATGGTGTCAAGTCCACCTCGCCGAGTCCACGTCTAAATGTCCGAGGGGAGGCCGACTGGACTAATTTAGACGTCAGCGTGGCAAATAAAGAAGCGAGAACGTCCAAACGGGTTTTAGGCTTGACCAGCGTGAAACAGTCAGCGGTCCCGTGTTTTTTTTCCACCTTCGAGAGTTCAAAGAAGGGACCTCGATTGGAAAAAATCCCTTATTAATCTTTAAAGTCAAAAATAGATCGGTTTCAATCGTCGTAATTGAAGAGATTGCAGTCTCAAACGTTGTAAGCATGTGGGATAAGCAAGGTTTTGAATACCCACCAAGGAGCGGGTAAAACGGTTTCGTCCCGTTTCGCCAAATCCCGTTTCTCCAAATCCCGTTTCGCCAAAAAGAAAGCAGATTAACAGCTTTTGCCTCAGGGGCCAGTCCCGTTTCGCCAAATCCCGACTCGCCAAATATCGTTCACGAAATTTTAGGCACACGAAACATTTAAAACATTTAAACACGAACATTTATAACATGATAATGGTCAGACATTTGTAGACAAACACCCGTTTTGCAGAGTCCCATTCTGCAAAATAATTTGTTTCAAATTACGTGCCTCGCTCGCGCTGCCGCGCTCGCTGCGGCTAAACACATAACATCAGAAACCATAACTAATCAAAAATTACTAACAATTAGGCATGCCTCTTTAACTTCTGCAATGTTAAAGTTTTAAAGAATATTTTGATTCTGAGAAACGGGATTCTGCAAAACGGGAATTCCCGTTTGGAAAAGGTTAACCCTCACACGTATAACTAACTATTCTTAAAAGAGAACCTTGGCACTGACGTAGTGAGGCCCAAGAATTGTAAACAATTATATTTAAACGGACGTTTTTCCATCTGTATTGCTAGTTTTCAAAACGCTAATAAATTAACTGGACTTATTCTACCACTGCTTGTCTCTATTAAGTGTTTGCATTTTAAAGCCCCATTACGTAGAAATAAGGTGTTAAATTTCGTGTACATAAAATTTTGTCAAATTCGTTTTGGCTAAATGGGATTTGGCGAAACGGGACAGGCCCCTGAGCCCCTAGTCTCGAGTTGCGCTTTTCAAATCGCATGCGGTTTTACCAAAAGCGCGCCAAAATCATGGCTCGCCCATTCTATCGCACGTGACATTTGATCAAACCGCATGCGATTTGAAAACGATCAAGTGGAGACTAAGCCCCCTGAGGGCAAAACTGTTAGTCTGCTTTTTTTTGGCGAAACGGGAATTGGCGAAACGGGAGTTCACCGGTAAAACGACGCTTGACGGATTAGATGTGATCACTGTCTCCCAGCAAGTTTGGGGTCCACACCGAACCAGCACACTCCAAGTCGGTCCGACATGAAATCGAAAGGCTAGTCGTTGAGTAAATGCGCCCTTACTCCGCTCTGATTAAGCCTATCGCCGCTACTTTGTAAAGCGTGGTGGTAAAGGCATGCCGCAGTTCGTAAAAAAATGAAGCGGTACTTGAATTGACTAGAAATAGTAGAAAATAGAAGAATAATAATTGTCGTGAAACTTAGTGTTGTTACGGATCATATTCTATTTTTAATCTAAGAAGCAACACTTTCCTTCAAAACAAAACACGTATTTACTTTGGTTGAAGCGCCCTGACGGATATTATTGTTCGTTCTACAACCGTCTGCTTTCATGACGTGTTTCCTTCGGTAAGTTTGTGATGAATCGTTGGGGAAATAAAACTGCTTTATTCATGGAGGTGACGGTAGAAAATACCAATCCTATAAACACTTAACGAACCAGTGAGTGCATCTGGCAACAATTTGTGCACTTTCATTATTTCGTGCAGACATGAATTGTGAATTCATGCAAGCACTGCCGTATTGTGCAAGTTGAAGTTTTTATTTTAAAGGTTAATGCTTAAAGGAGACGGTATATTCTCGTTTCAAATACAACTAGAGCGTAGCTTATTATCGATCAATTTTCTCAACCACTCGTTACATTCCCAACCACTTGGTATTTTTTTGCTTTGAATGCAACTCATGATTGAGAAAATTTACCGATAAAAAACTATGCTCTCGTGATATTATCACTGATAAAAATTCCGTTGTAAAGCCCGTGTAGTTAACCCTAAAAAACTCCAATTCCAAGCTCTGCTTCCGTTCAGTGGCTCAGTCCACCAGTCAGCCATCACTATGACAACCAAGTTTATAACAAACCTTTGCCCTAACCCGCTCCAATGACATTCCCTAAGGTTTTCAATCTCCAGCGTGTCTTAGCCTCGTAACCAGACAACCAATTTTCTCATCCTCCATCAGTTTCACCACCTTGCTCATATAAAACCTATTAACCTCACGACACTCATTTTCACCAGTTTCATCGTCATCCTCACCCCCCTTCGTCTTAAAATCTATTCTAGAAACCACCAATTCCCTGATCTTGTGTTCTTCAACCGCCCTTTTACGTGCTTCCTGCCATGGCATTGAAGTCTTGAACTGAAGAAAAACTTTTCAACTTGTTTGTTAGATATCCGTTAAAAAAACTACCCACCTTCTTAGTCTATTAATTTAAATAGCCCATAAAACGAATCGCACTGTTTAATTACTTCTTGCCGGCAATCAAAATAGTTTTTGATGTAGTCGGCATCATGCTGTCTGTCATAATGAAGTGTTTTAAATGATTTTTAAACTATGGCCTTACAAAGTGAGAACACAATGAAATCTTTCATAACACTTGTTTTATTATAATGCCTGCTGGGACTTGGCTAACATATTCAGACTGTTCATCTCAATAAAATTTCCATAGTCTTCTTCTAGTCATATCGACTGCACAATAACTTATGATGTTATTCTAGACATCGGCGTCATCTCGTTTCGACGTAGAGGGAACGATTTTAACATTTTAACACAGTTGATTTTAAATGCCTAAGTTGCAGGCTTGATTTTGTCTTCTTTAAGTCTTTCGCTTTAACCCTAGTAACAGCGCAAAATGGGCAACAAAACGTTTTCTTTAAACTTCCCATACAGTACACTGATCAGTGATGGCATTCGAACTTGGTTTGGGAACCACAACTCTGACGACTCGGCTGTTGCTAATCAATTTTTACAGGGTTCCTAGGGACCCCCCAACCCTATCCTCACAAGTGTTGCATGGTACTTTAACACCGACAGTGATCCTTCTAATGATAAACTTAGGGTTTTAGGAGATGCTTGATACAATATTTTATTTCCTATGTTCACAGGGCAGAAACCTAGTGATTTCTGCTTAGTGCTTCACAGTGCAGTTTTTACGCTCCACTTGTTCGATTTCTGCTATTGTACCAAGGGGCAGATTCGATGCTCCACTTGTAACGGCTTACATGTTCGGCAATGCCTAACGTATGGAGCCGGCACTCCGTGGTGCACTTTGCGGTTAACATGGCTGTTGCGTGCCACCAACATCCGTCGGAACACGGGAGTTGGCCAAGCGCCAACAGCCGAGTGACGAACGAGCCCTATTGTTAAACCAGTTGGATCCGGATTGCGCCTGCTAGCTATAGTCTCCGCCAAGAAAGAAGTCCAACGCGTTTCAAAACAGGGGTATGCATTGTGCATGCCGGCTGCGTCGTTTACCTTGCAGATATCCGCCATGGCTAAGCAGCCAACGTGTGCTCATATACTAAAGCTGCTAGGGCCATAATTTGGGCTAATCATGCACATCGAGCAAAAAGCTTGAAATTTGAATGCAAGTAATTCTTAGTAATATAAATAGAAATAGATTCTTCTTGACTCGTGAAATACTGAAAAACGTTCCAAATAACACCCCTAGCTTGACTGTGGAGAGTTTACTCTTTCTTGTTGACACGAACTTGATCGGAAAGCGGCGCCATTGTTGTTGGTCTAATAGCGTTGCCACGACGACGCAGTTATAGAGTATAGAGGCAAGGCGCACTTTTTTCCATGAAAGATTAGTAGTCATAAAATGACCATATAAGGAAAGTCATCTTTCCTGGCGGATAGTATAGTCCCGTGACGTAATGTCTCAGACAGGATCTATTGTTCTCAGCAGGTATAAAACAGCTGCCAGAATGACAGATCCTTAGTTGGTGTTGGGGCTCGAACCTCGTAAATAGAAGGGTCAGAATAAGCAGCAACCTTAGTCTGATAACTAATATACAGTGCTATGTGCATAGTCCTGTGTGCTATTCATAGGGAGTGAATTAGGAATAAGCCTTCTCGGAATTAATCGCCCACTTCCCTAGGAACCACTTACATACTTGTATGATATTTGCTCATTGATCCACAGGGCAATTTTGCTGCTCCTTGTACGATTTCTGCCCTACGCTGTATCTCGAGTTTTTTTCGGCCCGAAGCAAGGGATCTTCGATTCAGGAGTGCAATTAGTAGATTGTCTCGCTAGTAAACTGAATGGGGAGGGAGATATTGAGGCTTCATGGCATGTCCATAGTTAGGCCATTACCACCAACCTCAGTCACAGTGCAGTGGTCCGGGAGGCCACTGCGCCACATATTACAGAGATGTTATATTGAAAGTTTTGGGTTCGATGGCAGAAGATCTTTTTCTGTCGTGGTAGAAGATTTTTTTAAAGATTAGTGCATGATTAACGACGACTGTCAGCTAAATTTCGTGCTTAATATTTCTTTAAAACTTACTATAACGTTGATGAAAAGTTCTACGAATTCAGCTAGATAAGCTAAACCAGCAGCCAGGTTGTCCTTTTCTGTGACAATTAGTGGGTTTAAGAACCTGCGGTGTCATTTCAGCTTCAGTTCAGTGATCATTATTGAGCCCTAATCAGGTTCCTGCTGCCTTCATTTTCTCTGAAAGCTTTAAATGAATTGCTCAAAAGTGGTGAATGGTTGCTATGGCAACACACCAATCGTCAGGAGTATTCCGATCTCTGTGAAAAGAGAACTTCCGACCAAAAGAAATGAGAAAAAGTTGGCCCTCGAAAAAGGAGGAAGTCTGGAGTTAGAAATTGCACAAGACTTTCAGTCTCTCCAAAGTTTGGAATTTTTTTCTCGTTAGCATAGATTGTTGGTCTTGACACTATTGGCAGTCGGGCATCTTCTCTATTAGCCTAACGGCAGCTTGATAAATGAAATTTATGGTCGGCCATGATTGATTGAGAGTGAGAGTGACAGCCTCATCTTCAGAAATTGGCTATTATGTATCAGACGTTCCTTCCTAAAATCGTGGTAAAATTTCCGGCTACAATCCTTGGGTGTGAGTTTCATCCACTTATTCCAGTTTTTTTGTTCTTCCCCTTTGCAAGATCATTGTTTCAAAACGTCTCGCAGGTTCAAAGAACAATTTTCTTTTACACAATCCGCACTAAGTTCAAAGGTGAATATTGACGAGAATTCAGCGACAAATCCATAGCGCACCCAGTTACAAGACTGTGATGCTGGTTGACGTAGGATGATTCGATTTATCAAGACTTCCCGGCTCAGCCTCGAGCTTCCTTCAAATGAAATCATCCTACTTACTGCAGAAAGAAATCGATTGCATACATTATTCCACGAAAACTAGAAATAAAACCTCACCGTTATCCTATACCAAATGCATAATTCAGTTTCAAGTCCTCCTTCTGTATTTATTTTAATACCGTACTACACACACGTTTCCTTAACTCTGTGTATTCTGTTCTAAAAACCGCGATGTAATTATTACATTCTTAATTCCAAACCATTTCTCAGCATTAGTAGCAAATATTTCAGTAACCTCTCATTCAGTAATAGCTACTGTAGGGCAGTGACATGACGTAGTATTATGGTATATAACTCTGCTGTAGAGTCAGTAACTGGGTTAGCTGCAAGCGGCACTGGAGGGTAAAAAGAAGGCCGTCTTACTGAAGCCAATGCTATAAGACTGGATTTTTTAAGCCTATAACGCGCGATTTTTGTTGTTGGAGAAAACAACGTTTTTTTAAGCCTAAGAAATCCGCACTCAAGGCACTGGCTTGACTAGAAGTACGGTTTTTTCCCTTACATTTTAATCTAGTGCACCTTGAACCACTAAAATTGAACCACAACCAACTGAACTGTCAACTAGCCATATAGTTCGCATTACTAACTCTGTTGGCATCGATCCATGCATCATATAGAGCAGCGTCAAGTGACGTCATATTGGCTACGAGACACCATTTGGAGGTAATAGCTACAAGGTGCACTAGATTAAAATGTAACGGAAAAAACCGGCACTTCTAGTCAAGACAGTGTTTTGAGAGCGGATTTCTTAGGCTTAAAAAAACGTTGTTTTCTCCAACAACGAAATCGCGTGTTATAGACTAAAGAAATCCAGTCTAATAGCATTGGCTTCAATAAGACGATCTTCCTTTCTCCCTCCAGTGCTCCTTGCAGCCAACCCAGTTACTGGCTCCACCATAGAGTTATACACAATAATACTACGTCGTGTCACTGCCCTATAGTTCAATTTTTTTTTTGATTTCGTTTGATTTTGATAATAGTCACCTTTTTTCTTATGACTAGCCACATCGCTCCCTTATTGCTACACCTCTTTAAATAAGACTAGCGGAGTCGCTCGCTTCGCTCGCTCATTCCGCGTCGTCACGCTACGCTCGAGGAGATTTCTTGCTGCAACACTTATGATACGGACAGACCATTCACATAAAAAACGATCAAGCAAATTATAAGAGTGTAGTATGCGATATCGCTTATCTCGAGGGAAGGTCAATATAATTTTTTTACGTCCAAGGAGTCAAGCAAAAAGATCAATCAATTTATCAGAAAAGCTCTGTTACTGATGACAAACGCTGATTTTCGTTTGCTTCGCTAACTCAATCAGCGCAAACATTTCCTCAGAAACGTGACTGAATCAATGTAACCACCAAGAACCACACATCAATTGTAATTTGTGTTAGTACAAACTTTATGGGTTTTCTTGTTTTACTTATTTTAAGAATATTGTTCTTTACGTCCTGCTAGGTACAGATTTTTCCATCACTTCACTTTCTGATGAGCCCTCACTTGGAGAAACATCTGCAGAACGTCTCCTACGAAGATGAGAGATGAAAGATTGCGAGAGCAGAGCGAAACACACATTGAAAAGGTTTACTTTAGGTGGAAACGCCCGCTGTGCTCGCTCAATCCACGCACCACCATGCTTCAGAAACACGAATGTTTGGCACCCTTTTAAAACCAGGTTTCCATGCATCAAGTCAGTTGATACAAAACTGATTTTAAGATCTGTATGTGTTGTGTTGCAAAATGCGTCGTCCTTGTAGGTCATTTTTTCGGCTCATTCGGCCGCGTCTCGCTGCGCTCCAGATCATATGTCTTTGCTCGAGAGGGTTTCATGAACAAACTATGACGTCATGAACAAACATCAAGAGGCTTAAAAAAAAAACTTTGATGTTATTTTTCAGTGTTTTAAGCGTATTTGGGAGAGATAGTATCAAGTTACAACGATGAAAATAGGCCTATACTGTGCGCAATTTAATTATCTTTCGTTTGATCCTACTCCCATTTTTGTAGGTGCTTTGGTTCCGGAGGAGTAGAGGTACAAACACACACTTACGCACATCGTACGCCCTTAATGGTGTAGATAGGATATCTACGTATTTTGTCGCCATTCGTGTGTGTGTAAGGGCCATCCCACGCATGTATTACGCGTTGCTTCGCTTCTTCTTTGCCACTCCCGCTACTAATTTTGCAAACTGATCCCTGTTGTCAAAAGGGAAATTGTTGAATTAACGTCATTTTCAACTGCTAAGGTTGTCTATCGGGAAGAAGAACAATATTATTATTTTTTTAATTCAAATAAATTGTGCTGCGTAAGCTGCAAAGTATAAGCAACGCCAGAGCCGGCCACCGTCAACCACACACAAACGCACGGATTTATTTAATGTTCAGTTTGGCATTGTTGCGTAATAACAATGTTTAAAAGAATGTAAAATAATCAATTTGGTCGTTTAGAGGTCCCTAGCGAATGAAACACTTGACCAATTAGAAGTGACCTTTTGAAAAGGGCACATCTCCAGAGCAATACCTGTTAAATGAGCGAAGAAGCAGCTTTATTCACCGCATGGAAGAATTTATTTTTGTGATACAAAACAAAAACGTTACGTTAAGCTGTGTCATTAATAGTGACTTGTATGTTGTCAGTCTACCGATCAAACAAGTTTCAGCCTTTTCTGTCGCATCTACATAATAATTCTGGATCCCGGCTGAGCTGATAAAAGGAAAAGGAAAGTTAAAGGAAAACCGGAAGGACAACAATCGCTCTAATCGCTTCTCATTGTTTTCTTGCACGTGTAATGTCTTTGCTACGGTGCCTAACAATTCATGGTGGACGTGCTAAGGATTGAAAACTATCGTCCAAACCGTTGATTGTTGATGGGTAAAATAAATCCATGTTTCAGCTAAATGTGCAGAGTTTTAAATCAAATTAAGCTACGTTGTTAATCGGCAGCTGGAAACGATGCAATGGCTTATTTCATTTGCAAATGAAGGCTTACACAGCTGAGCTGAATTGTTTCAAAGTGGACAACAACAATCACTGCTGAGCACGAGGCTGATCATTGCTATCTTGCAAAGTAGTCGTTTACAATCAAAGATGATGGTTCAGCGCTCACATTCTTTAAACGGTGCATCCTGTGATTTCAGCCACTGGTAGGAGCAAATTAAGTGACTGAGGCCAACAAAAATCACCGTTTGTCAGCCAGTGTGCGCAAAAATTGAATTGAAGAAATTTTAATCCGGTAAAGCCTTTCTTAGCCAGTGTGTGCGAAAATGGGAGTGGGAAGTTGGGAATGGGAGCGGGGAGTTGAGAGTTGGGAGTGCGAGTGGGGAGTGGGAGTGAGGGGGTTGGGAGTGGGGAGTGAGGAGTGGGAGTGAGGGGGTTTAGAGTGGGGAGTGGGAGTGGGGCCGGGAGGGGGGGGGGGGGAAATGGGTCTGAAAACTTAATTCATGACCGGCCCCGTACGTAGCACGTGCTTCCTCTAGTTGTTATTTATTCTCAGATGGCTGAAAACAGCCAAACTACCTTAGCCTTAAAGACACAACTTGTCTAGTGGTCGCCATGCTCATATATATTTTATCTAGATAGGTGTTATCGTTTATCATCTTGGCGGGCGTGTGTCTCGATATAAACTGATTTATCGATTCAGCTACCTTTACATGAAAACCAAGCCTTTTAACATTAGCAATTTAGGTGAAAGGATTGTTGTAACACAACAATTTACCTTGTGAGTTTCTGTTCTGCCACGTACTGGGTTTAATACAGTTTTGAGAATTAATACAGTTTTGTCACTCCTCGTTTCTACGAAACATTTTATTTTGTAGAAACTAGGAGAGACAAACTCTCCTGGTACCCCGGTAATTCTTCTCGTGTATCAATAGTTGAACAATGCTGGCGGCACGTCAACGACTAACACGGCCTGGAATTCAGGGCCAGATGATAATGAGAAGCAAGCTGACGTCCATCATGCCAACTCCATGTTACAACCATGCATGGCATTCAACACGAGTTGATCACAGGTAATCATATTGTAAATTGATAAATAGAGATTGGCCGTTATTCACTCGAAGAATGCTTGGTTGGTAGGGAAAGTGGTCTTGTTCTATGCCGTGTCCACCAGGAGCATTGACTCACCAAGTAAATACCGTACGTTTCTGTTTCTTGAAGCAGTGCAGCACATGCGGCAGGTTTCTAAATGCGTACGTCACGGGTAGTACGTAACGAGCGCTAGACGACCAAAAGAAACAGCCCCCTGCCGGATTAGTTCACAGAGCACTACTAACCGAATAAAAAAAATGGCCGCTGCCATCTCCATGCGATTTCTGTATTCGTTCATATTACTGAAAAAAAACATTATGGCCAAGGTTTTATTGTTAATCGCAATTTTTAATAAAATAGAATTGTATGGTAGTGCATTGATTACTATACCTGCTGCAGTTTCAGTTATTACGACCATAACTATAAAAATACGGCCCTGTTTGCCTCAGGTGATCACATTTTTATCGGTTGGAAGCGGCCATCTTGTTTTACACTGTCTTTTTCGTTGCTGCATGGCTGCATCTATTGACTACACGAAACAGGGAAAAGAGATCCATCCCAAACATGAGCCCTACAAATCGCCGATAAATTGTAGGGAAACGAAACAGTCATTTAGCGAATTGCTTTAGCACTACAACGAAAAGTAATGGACGGAAATCCGGGTCGCCCCCCCCCCCCCTCCCACACACAGTACTTGGATCCCGGGCCATATTGGGAAAGCTGGGAATGAGCACGGAGATGTTGCATTGAAAGGGATTCTGTCTGGTTCTCTTAAAAGGATCTCAGCCCTGTTCCATCAGACGCCTTTATAACTGAACGTCTGAGGTTGCGTGCTGCTTGACAAGCCTTGTGGAGGAAACAGATGGCCATAAGTTACGGGCTATTAAAGGCACTGGTATGGCACTCGGTTTGTCGCCGTAGTTGCCGAGAAGAGGTGACGTTGGGTCATCTGCATATTGGTCAGACAAATCTTACACATTATTTCCTTCCTTTGAAGGGGGATATCCCTCTTGAGTGTCATGATGTCGCCGGCCACTTCCGGTCCGTGTTGTACTAATATATTGTCGCTACCTTGAAGGTGTTCGTTGCCGTTTCCATCTTCCACAGGCCTTAGTGTAGTGCGTCAATCATGTAACGGGTCTGTCCTCCTGTCAGGCGTTATTTCTTCTTTTTTTTTTCCTGGAGGTACAGAATTTTGATGAGATCTAGATTTTGGGTTTGCTTAACATCTCTGTAATGTATCGCACAGTGGCAAACCCGAAACCACTGCACTGTGACTGAAGTTGGTGCTAATCGCCTAGCTGTCGGAAGTTCCATAAAGCCACTCCCTCCTCACCCGACGGGTGGCGTGGCATTGCCCCGGAGTTGAGTTTACTCCAAATTCGGCTGACACACTATTTGCAGTGCAGTATTTTGCTGAAAATACCATTTTATTTTTTGTATAATTTATAAGGCTAAATTTAATTTCTCTTTAAGGCTAGGTTTTTTCTCTGCCATGCATATTCCCCGAAAAGACTCCTAGTAAGTTTATACGAATCTAGGAAATAAAATCCATAGAAAAAAAAAATCCAAAGGGGAAAAAATCCACGGAATAAAAATCAAATGCCATTGTTTTTTTTTCTTTTTTTCCGCATTTTGTTAATGTGAAAAAGCTGCCATCAAGAAAAAACACTATAGGCATTTACGAGGGGATGCAACGAAAACTTAAAGCCCTGTGTGAGCAATACGCCGAGGGCAGACGAGACTTAAATGAGCTTTTGAGAGGAGTTGGGCACCATCCTATTATCCGATTACGGTGTGGCATTTGCGAATACGTTTTAACAAACGAATTTTGGACTAGGTTTGGTGTTGTGGGACACCCCCTTCCATTTTAATGGACTGACCACTAACTGGTTGAGATTACGTTGGTTGAGATTTGGTACTTTTTAAAATTATACTTAGTGATATTCCAAAACAATTAGCCATCTTCCCTGCCCTTCCTGCACGTTTTGTAATGCCATCCGGGACCTTTCTGGCCCTGGCAGGTTTAACCTTGGCGGTAAGGCAGTCACGACCCTATTCTGCCTTCCTATATCCATTCATTTGGCCATGCTATTTTTAAACGAGTGTTATTTTAAGCTTATACACACGCTTTTAAATTTTGCTTTTTGCACTTTAATAATCTGAGTGGGGGCAGGGGCGCCACATTTTCTTTTCCATTTATTGTGTGCTTCGGGTGAATAGTCACGCTGACCAGGCAGCCCATTGGTAAAACGACGCTGGACCGATTCGACAAGGTCGATGTCTTTTAATAAAAAAGGAGACTACAACGGAGTACATATTTGAGTAGACTGTGGTGGCACAACTATTTGAAAGCCCAGACTTATGGGAGAAATTACCAGAGGTAAAACATCTATTTACTATTGCGAGTCGACAGAAAGCCAGTCCCACAATTTTCTGGCAATGGAGAGACGACTTCGAATCAGAAGTGAACTAGATGCCCTAATCCTGTACCCCAGACACTGATGGTAGGGTCGTACCATCCAAACGATATATAGATATGAAAATACTAAGCTGCAAAAAAATAATAATACTAATAATAATGAAATAAAAAAATGGCACGGATTTTTATTCCATGGATGTTTTTTCCTTTGGATTTTTTCTTTGGATTTCATTTCCTCTGGATTTTATTCTCTGGATCTTTCTTCCTGGATTTTATTTTCGTGGATTTTTTCATTGGATTTTTTTTCCCGTTTACCAGTTTATACAGATTCGTGAATATGCAACAAAGCAGAGAGTCGGCATTAAAACTCTTAGATCTCCCATTATCTCTTTACTTTTTGATTTCTAGTTTATTTTTGTGAATGTGTAAAAGAATCTAATGTTTACCTTATCCTAAAACACGAATAAAGTGCTAAGAGCCAAGAGTGTGCTTGCCTGAAGTGATATGCCGTAAAACGACTCGTTAAATCCATCAGTGGCTAATAGTCACAGCGAGGTAAGACATGAAAAATAAATGAAAAAAAAACACGCTCCAACTCACAAGTATACTTTTAATTAATTACGCCCAATTTTCGGCGTTCCGTGATGAACTTTTTC
>JAHWFP010130018.1:0-36946 GCA_023313725.1 Lithobius niger
ATAAGTAGTTTGAAAGAAATCACCTGGATAACCAGATAGAAAGACAGACATGGACAGGCAGAGAGTTTCAAAGTATAGTAATCAACCTACTTCGGTAAGTGTTTTGGTTGTTTTGGTTTTGGCTGTTTTGGTTGTTTTAAAACTTATAATATTGTCTTAAATTCTGTCACACTAGAAATAAAGCAATGTAGATCCGACACACACAACCAAGCGTTGCTTCCCCCTCCGCCCCTTTACCCCCCTCTACAAGAACTGAATCCCCCATCCGTACTGAACCCCTACCCCGAATTTCACTCGCGCGGGTATCTCAGATATTTCTTTACAACAGACAAACGTATGGTGCCTTCCTCCCCTCCCCCTCCCCAGGCACCCTAAAAAAATAAAGGCTTTTTATGGCTTTGGAATTAGGGTTATTTTACTTGTTGCAATTGGTGGATCAAACAGCTGCAACAGTCCGTCCCTGGATCTGAGTGGTGATATCTAGCGGAGGCCAGAAGCAATACCCCAAGGCCCAGCCGATGAGACGAACATGACGTCAGCTGTTCGTAAGGATGGGGGAGGGGGGTGTTGAGGGAGTCGGGGGTGGGGTGTTGGAGGTGGTATCCTCTAGTGACCATCTCCATCAAACTGCGCGCCCAAAATAAAGACAAGCCAACATCAGCTTTCGTCTATGGCAGCCACACCTTTTTATCACATTTTACTCGTCCAATCCCGTCACGTCTAGCCTACTGGGATCCCGTTATCACTTTTTTCTTGATTTTTTTTTCTACAACCCCCTCCCCCTCCCCACCTACCCTCTTTCAATTTTTTTTGCGTAGATCCATGCCTCATTCCTTCAAGCTTGCACTCAAAGGCAAGAAGCAGGAGGGAGATGCCGTAGGGCGGAAGTGGGCTAAACGATTTATGGATTGAAAATTGTGAACTCTCTTTTCCCGAAATTTTTTTTTCAATTTTCGCTTAACCTTACGTCATCTGAAGCAAACTAAAACTCGTATACGTGAAATAATTGAATTTTGTAACCTTTCCAGATTTTTGTTAACCTTTTCCTTAAACTGTTACCGGAGATTCCTTATGGTGCTAGATTCAGTTTCGTTTCTGCTAAAGCCTTTCGTTCAATGACTCCGTCTTTTCCCTAAAAATACAGCTCCACTTTGCAGTTCAGCACGTATTAATCTCGGACCAGATAGAGAATCAGTTGACATTATCATCGAGTGTTTAGTCATGGCATAGGCTATCGCCTGTCTCTGGTCCACGCAAGGTGCACTTTGTTGTTCAATTACCGCCACTTCTAGAATGCGTCCGTATTTGTTTAAACTTAAATCCTAGCTTACGTATAGTTGTCTTTCATCTTACGTATGTTTTTCTTACTGATAATTCCCTGTCTCTGAACCGTGCTAAATGTACGATGCTACACTTCAGTTACAACAACCCTCACTATGTTTACTATTTCTCCGCGGGGTGCCTATCAAAGTTGGCTCCTCACATCGTGACCGTGACCGTGATACCATCATAAGTTCGACATTTATGCCGACTTCTATTCGAAAAGCTTTTCGCACTGCATAATTATGTGTTAAAAAATGGTCTAACCTTACTACTTCTCTTTTTGCCTTGTTGTACAAGACATTTGTTAGACCTGCCTTGGACTATTGTTCCCAAACCAGTATAGACCCTGCTATGCGTCCTCCTTAGGCAAATTCGAAACTGTTAAAAAAAACTCACGAAGTGGTATTTCTGCATTCGTGACCTTCCTGACAGGGAACGGCTTCTCCGGCTTAAGCTCCCCAAACTTCGTGAGAGGTATGACAGGGGCTACCCTATTATTACACTAGAGGAAGCCCGTGCTACGCACGGCTGGTGTCAGATGAACCATTTCCAATATTCTGAATGTTTCACCGAATTAAGTTTCTTCGCTCCCATTTTCGCGCACACTGGCTAAGAAACGCTTTCACGGAATTAAGTTGCCTCAACCCATTTTTGGCGCACGCTGGCTGACAAAAACGCTGATTTTCGTTCGCTTTGCTCACTCAATCAGCGCATCCCATGACTCAAATCACTGGATGCACCGTTTTAAAAATTGGCATGCTCAAGTATCGTTCCCGGGCACAACCCAGCCCGCATCCGTTTTCCCGTTTGCCTGGAGCTCAGCTCTGAAAGCCTTCATCTGCGAATTAAATACGCCATAGCATCGTTTCCAGCGGCCAATTTCATCTTACCCATCAACGGTTTGGACGATAGTTTTCAATCCTTAGCACGTGCACCAGGACACACACGAAAAGACATTACACGTGCACGAAAACAATGAGAAGCGATTAAAGTGATTGTCCGACCTTTTACCTCTTTTCTTACCGGCTCTTTTCTTATCAGCTCAGACGGCATCCATAATTATTCTATAGATATCAACTTTTTTCTAATTTCTTTGACTTCGACTCTTCCCCCGTGTTTTACTGAACGTTCGAACCATCAACTTTTAGTCGCGGTCGCAGTTTCAAGTTACAGGATCTGCCTTCTAGACTCAACTGCCGTTTTTGCTTTTTTTTTACTGAACGTGTGGTGCTCCCGTGGAACAGACTACCTGAGCATGTTGTTTCTGCTCCCTCTCTGAATAGCTTTAAAACTCGACTTGACGCTTGGAGGGTTTGATCAGTTTTCGTGGGAGGGGGAAGGGGTGAGTGCCTTTGAGTCTCGGCTCGCACCGCCCTTTCATCTTATTTTATCTTGTCTTCGTTTTAAATTTTTCACATTCATAAATACAACACGAAATTAATCTCATAAGCTTAGTCGTGTTTTCAAAGTCTACTGGCACGCGCCAAGGTTTCCAAATGAAATTAGGCCTAACTCGCGCAGTATCTGAGACGCGTAAAGGGACGCGTGAAGGGACTCCTAACCAACTATGCAAAACAGGCAATATTCGAAGGCGCCAAGTTACGCAACAATCATCACGTCAACTCAATTGTCGAGGATGCAAACCATTGTAGCGCGACGCCATAGCGTAAGCGTCTAATATCCTGAAGCATAGCTGGCCATATTTCAGCTACTTGGAGAAAAATAATAATGCGGTACAAAGGCTTAAATTGTGGCAAAATGGAGAGTAAAGACCCACCTGACAAAACTAATTCGTGTAGAAATGTCAGCTAAGTGGCTTTCAATGCAAAATCTGACCCTTAATAACGTTGCAGATGTGTTACCGGCCATATAGCTAGCGTCGTTAGTCTGCTCATCCCCATGTTAATTCCCATAGGGTGATTACTCAACGATACCAAGATAGCGGAAATTAAGGCTATCTATGAAATTGGACGAATGGCTTCAGTATGATACGAACTGCATACCTTTTCTAGTTTACAGTCTGGGGGTGTAACGGGAATGGCATAGGAGGGCACGTACGTACGAAAGGATTGTTATAACCATTGTTAGTATTGTTGGCATCATCTCTCATTGGACGGCCAATGTTCGGACAATGACAGCGTGTACTGTATAGTGACGTGTTATCTATACACACACTAATGTGTCGTGAAAAATCTAAACAGCGTTGCCAAAAAATTGTATCCATGTCCAATTCACGAAAAATAAACAAAATGTCAAAATTACACCAAAAACTGGTAAAGAGGCCACCAAGTTGAGAATGGTTGGGCCTCTCAAAGAAGTGATAAGGACTAAATAAAAATAAATTAAATTAAAATAAAACCAGAAACTGGAAAAATGGCCACTAAGTTGAGAATGGTTCGGCCTCTCAAAGGGGTGATATGAATTTCAAATATTGGGAAAATGGTCGTTTAACCTATTGTTGACGAGGCACATTGGTATACATCTGCAGCTAGTTGAGTTGAATCTAATACGCAATTAAAATTTATAAAAAAGAAACGATATCATATCAAAAACCAAAACTGGTAAAAAGGACCTCCAAGTTTCCGAATGGTTCGGCCCTTCAAAGTAGTGATATAAACACACCAAAACATTCGCCAAGTTAATTGCACCGTGTTTCACTAGCCCAACTGTTGAACCCAATTACCCGTTAGCTGCTACTTACGAAATTAAAACGGCAGGTAAAAAGTAGGCCTAAAAGCTGACAATCACGCCTAAAATCTAAATAGGCCTAAAAGCTAACACATTTTTAACCGGCAATTGTGATGATTACTACTTTTAGACATAATAGAGATCGCTTTTGAAGTGAGTGATAGAGGTGTGCGCCTCAACATATTCGAAAGTGGCGGAAGTGTACCGTTTGCGACTAGGTAGTCGGTGCAGCTACTCGTTTTTATTGCAACGTGTTATGCCCGCTAAAATACAACTCGCTCCTGTTTAGTATTGAAAATGTTTCTCAATTTTTTCTAGCATTCCAAGCTGATTACACAAACGCCTCCCTTAAGAGCTCGGTATTTTTTCACTTCAGAATAAAACTCGTGAAAAAAATAATTATCAACATTAAACTACGCACTAGTGGTGTTATTTCTGCCAGCTAATTCAAGATTCACCTTAGACAACTCCCAACTTTGCTTATTCTGTTTTTACCACACAAAAAAAAAGGAAGGAGAAAAATGAGCCTCGACACAGGAGATGACCACTCGACACGATTGGTATTCTTTGTAGCTTCCAGTCCTTGCCGAATCGAGAGGTGTCCAGCGCTGGACGAGTCTAGAACACCGAATAAGACACCAACACTAGAAAGGCACAGCACAGGCATGGTTTCGAATAGCAATAAACTTGACCAGTACAGATCCGTGTTAGCCACCGCAAACTAAACTTCCAACGCAATTTCGGTTTATTATTATTGTCTTAACGAGCCGCCAGGTGTTCATCTTGGTCCCAACGCTTCCGGTTTGTCTCCACCCCACCCCCCTCCCACTGCCCCCACCTTCCGATCCCACTCTACTTCCTTTCCTGACCACCGAACTAAACCAATTTCATTACCTGATGTGACAGAGTTGGACAGCGTGGACACGGTTCCCCGAGGCGCCACGACGACTTCCGGTTCTCATACCGACTGCCAAATATAGATCAGTCGTCCAACTTCGTAGGTAGAGCAGTGAACAAAGGTATCATATTGAGCAGGCCAAATGGATTGTACATTGGAGGTTGGACGCTAAGGGGGTGGCGAGGGGGGCTCCCCTTCATTTTTGACCGCTCCCTCCCTGGGGGCCCCCCCCCCCCCCCCATTAAATCAAAGTCAACTGCGCAAACGAAGAAAATTGTGGTTACTTTTAAGAAAACTACATTAGTTTCTTTCACAGCGACAGGAAGGACTTGTTACTGTGAGTGTAAAATCGTCTTTTTTTTTCAGCTGGACTAAAAATAATCCCAAAAAATAAGGTATAGGAAACAGGTAAGAACGTTGGTTGTGAGAAAGAAAATTGAAAGACTGTTATTTTGAATTTTTATTTTGGGGCGGGACCGCAAAAGTAGACTTTTTCAGTTCACCCCCCTGGCTAATATTGCTGCCCCACTGCCGCCTCTCCAATAAAGTGATTTTAGCGTCGTCCCTGTTGGAGGAGCTCCCTGCTAGATAATTTCAATGGGAAAGTTCCGTATCTTTCACATGCTGCAAACGACATGAGCACGAGGCATTACAGGGTCGTTGCCAGTGAATGTGGCCGTATCAGTAAATGCGTTATGCAAATGATATGGTGACGAACTGGGCTGTCAGTTTGAATCCGGGTCATGCCTCGCCAGCGAAACGTAAGTGCACAAAGGTGGCTTACTGTATGCACTACGTTATTTCTAGTGTGTGATAGGTGTCTTCCAATTTCGCAGACACCACTTTCGCAGGAAATAAATTTTGAGGTCCAGTATTTTAAGAAAGTGGATTCTGCGAAAGCGGAATTCCAGACTCTCAGAATTTATGTCCATTTTTGCAGAGTCTAAGAAATGTGTGACATGATACCCCTTGATAAGCTGCATTGGACATGACCCAGCTTACTTTTATGTATACCTTTATTATTTGTGCAAAAAAAAATCGCAATTCGCCCTACGTAAATGTGATCAGTTATCAGGAAAGTTAGGCGATCCTGTTTGACCCGGGTTTCGCGTTTTACCATTGGTTGCGTCATAAACGTTTGGATTACAGAAATCTCGGCGTATATATGCCGACGAAAACGCGCTCCTTCAGTCGGTGTTTCATACAGGTTAAAAAAAATATTCCGCCAATACCCAAGTTAAATGAAGGATTTTTTCTGGATTTTTTCGTTGCTACTGGACACATTTTGTCCTTTTAAGTTGGGTCATGTCCATTCAGTCCGGTGGCATGTCCGATGGCGGTCATCGTGGCTGAGCGGTGAGTGAGCTCAGCCAGGTTCCTGGAGGTTTGGGAATCTGGTTGAACCCCTGGAAAGGGAACCTTGGCAAATTCCCCGCCAGGACTGCCAGCCAGGGTAGCATGAGAGGCATACCATGCTCCTTCAGCAGCTATGGGAACTTATTCTGGCCAATTCTGGGCAATCTTTCGGCCCCTATGATGATCGGAGGTTTCCCGGTTCAAATCCCCGAGTTGGCCCCTTCCTTTACCAGATATTTCTTCTCTCTCTCAAAAAAAAAAAGACTGGTAATGTTCAAAATTGAGCCGGCTCAGCCACCAAGTATTAAACTGCTTCGGTTGACTTACGGCTCAAATTATTGAAATTTATAAATAAAAAATTCTTTAGTTCTTCAAGGGGTAGCAGGTCATATATTTCTTCTGCAAATCTGATTCTGCAAAAATGGATATAATTTCATCGAGCTTGGAGTTGCATTCGAGCTTGGCATTCGTAGAATACTGACCTCAAAATTTATTTCTGTAAAAATGGACATATTCTGCGTAATTGGATTCTGCAAAGTTGGAGGTGACCGCATGATTTTTTCTGTTTGCCTCGTTTTCCTCTTTCCTTTACGTATACATGTACAATTTACAATTTTCTGTGGTGTACGTGTATTTATTTTGCCCCTTCTCTTCCCGAAATTATCTGGGGGGGGGGGGACCTGGCAAAATAAATAACAAAACAACAACAAAAAATCAGTGGCAAGTGCCGTTTTTCTCATAGTGAGTCAAAAAGAGCAAGTAATCGCTTGAACGGAGTTAGGGCGCGTTTTTATGCAAGGAGAATTTTCTCGCTCACTAGCTTTTACTTGGTTATTACAAAATCTGCTGGCTGCTTCTCGCCTTTGTCGGAGAAAGCAGCTTTCAAGTTGTCTGTACGTGATAACCATGGCAACAACGCGGACGCAGACTTTCTCCTCGTGCCTGGCGACACGACACACGATGCTTGCAACATGGCAGCGTCGATTTATGACAACTGGAAAACAATTTTTACTGCAGTACACGACGACGGACAGATTCCTGAATACCGGCATTCGAAGGTTTGTCTTCGAATCGATAACTCCGAAATGGACGCCACGTTGGATTTTGAATTCTCGCTGCGAGTAGCTATTTATTCTACCGTCGTTTGATCACTGCTAGAAGCTGTTTTTTCCAGCTAGAATAGCAAATTTTGGAAATAGCGTGAAATAGCAACAATGTAGTAGCAGTGTTTAAAATGACTGTTGCACTTAGTTCTTTGTCCGTGTTGTTATTTATAATACATTTAATTTGTTGTCTATTACCGCAATCATTTAGTAGAAACGGGAATTAATCGTAAATAAATAACAGTTGCCTAGGAAAAAGCTTTCGGCGAGCGAGAAGGTCTTGTTGCATAAACGAGCCCTTACACCAGCGAGGAGCCCGGCTAGCGGGAAGGGTACCGCAGCGAGATCGTTCTGGGTAGCTAGAAATGGCCTCGCGTAAATGGAGTTGGACCTTATATAGGGTTGTATGCAGCACAACTACTGGGTGGCCGTTGCATAAATGTTGGAGGATACTGGATTTGGGAACAGGAACTAACTGGTGACACGATCGGGAAAAACGTGACTAAGGCATTTTCTATTATTTATGCTTAAGTTGAAATCAAGTCATCGCCTGTCGTGGTTAAGTGTTAAAAGAATGATGGGTTTTTTTTCCGAAGGCACGTCTGAATTCCGGGGCAGGGTGAGATATTGCAAAAAAAAAGTAGGGACGTTTCGTTAACATCAGGTTTGACAGATAAAACTGAAAATAGAAAGGTATAAATATTGTAGCTCTGCAAAGACTGCCGCATCCATCCCTCACTCGGCGCGGCATTGTGAAAATTTCAACCGAACGTGGTGGAATCCCCACTTTAACCTAGCATGTCTTGACGATAGAACAGGTGTCTTTTGCGGTTCAATATAATTATATATTCGGATGGTGGGGGCTCCTTTGACTTCGAGGCAGAAGACTGTCGAAGGCACTTTGGTTTTGGTTGGATTCAGAGTTAAAAGTTGGAGACTACATTGCAAACTGCTTAGCCAAAAAGGGGGCCGAAATTTAAGACGTCTCACCGGACTGGGGACTGGAACCGAATTAAATCTACTGTATTAATCTACTATATTAATACCGTAAGCTCTCAAGAATCACAGCAGCAGCAGCCAACAATTAAAGAGCAATTACATCCATTTTGACATGCATGTTTGACTTTTGGATCACTTACCCAATAACTAAACACAAGAATTGCGGTAAGACTACGTTACGTACGTCCGATATAACAATTTAATTACTGCATCACCAAAACACGACACGGAGGTCGCCATTGTTTTGCTGGAACGCCCAGAAATTAATGCCGACAGACGGATCTCTTCGATTTCGCCTCGCAGCCGATTGAGATAGCTGTATTGACTGTGAGGAGCTCAATTTCTGACGGCCTTAGCCACTACAGCCACTACACTACCGGCCAGCTAAGGCCGTCAGACGCTTGAGCTCCTCACAGTCAATACAGCTATCTCAATCGGCTGCGAGTCGAAATCGAAAAGTGACATCTGTCGGCATTAATTTCTGAGCGATCCAGCAAAACAATGGCGATCTCCGTGTCGTGTTTTGGTGATGCAGTAATTAAATTGTTATATCGGACGTAAGTAACGTATTCTTACCGCAATTCTTGTGTTTAGTTATTGTGTAAGTGATCCAAAAGTCAAACATGCATGTCAAAATTAATGTAATTGCCCTTTAAAGTTTACCGTTACAGTTAAAAGTAACGTGTTTTTCATTATTCGTGCACGTGGGATGTCTTATTTATTTATTCATTCTTACTGGAGCCTACCAGCCACAAAGCTACACACTCCTTCTTAAGACTAACCCTACCTTAATACCCTACCTGTGACGTCTTTGCTACGGTGCATAACAATTCTTGGTGCACGTGTTATGGATTTCAAACTTTGATCTAAAACAGTTCATACTTAATGGGTAAAATGAAACACGCCGTGTCTCAGCTAAACCCGTATAGTTTTAAACCAACTAAGCTACGTTCTTAATTTCGAAAGGCCTCGAAATTGGCAGCTATTAACGATAAAATAGTCTATTTGCTTCGTAGATTTGGGCTTTCTAAGCTGAGCTGAATTGTTTCAAAGCAAGCAGCAACAATCTTTGCGTGTGCGACCGTTCATACTCGGTAAATGAAAAACAATTATAATTGCAACAAACTATAACGACAATGTGCCTCATTTTTTTGTGGAGTGTGCCATTGTCGACGTTTTCATTTTCGCTGATGTGCGGACTTATTTGCTTATTGAATGCTGGGTTTCTCTGTGATTGTTTTTCTTTAGACTTCAATCAAACTTCATTGTGACTTTTCCGGAGCTAGACCAAAACATCCGTGGGAATGGCCCGACTTCCGGCCAGGGAAGGATGACAAGGGCGAGAAAACGAGAAAGAAGGGTAGGAGGCAGACTGTCACATTTCGGGGGAGAGGGGGAGGCGTATGTGGGGGTGGGGGATACATTAATAGCAAATCCCAAACACCTAAGGTGCCGGGGAGATACAGACTCCACACTGGGAGGAGTCTGGTAGGGTGCCAGTTCGGTGTGGGGGGTGTGTTGGGGGCACGGAAGCGGGTAGAGGTGTACGGGAAGGAGACGGGGGGGGGGGGGGGAATTGACACCGCCAGTTATTTTCCCAACACGACAAAACACCGGGAGAAGTTGAGTTCGGGAAATTCAATCATCGTGCAGCATGCACGGGTCCAGCTAGTATTCCAAAACCATTGCCAAGCCTCCGGCAGCAGCCGCGAGGACAGAGCACAAAGTTGACATGTGGTTCCGTATTGTTTACAAATAATTTTGCATTGTTTATGATTGCCGCAAGGTTAATCAAGAATAATATCAGGAAAGAGGAGGGTTCCGTCTCGGTGTGGATTCACAAAGGCCCACTGGTGAATTTGCCAGTGGGTGAAGTGGGTCTTGCTGCTTAGGAGGCTGTTTCAAGTTGAACGTGCCGAAATACATCAAATTAGCCCTAGAACTCGCAGCAAGACTAACATTTTGACGCTGCCTGCCGAATTATGCTGACAATGGGTTATTACTGGTGTGAACTGATATCGGAGTAATGGCGAAGAGGGTTACGGATCCTAAATAGCCGAAATGGTCCTAAATTTGGTGGACATGTAAATGGCAGGAAGGGAGGATGGGATTCAATACTGCAGAGTTTTAGAGAGCGATCCTGAATTCCGCTCGTCACGTGGGGGTACAATAATTTTTACATCGAATTTCCAATATGAAATATAACTGTGTTGTTTGCTTTTAGTGAGCACGATATCCGCCTCCGCGAGAGAGAACATTTAGCTCAAGAGGAAAACCCAAGACCTTTGACATGCCACAATCGACATGAGTATGAGGCACCAGAGGGCAGTTCTCGTCCAGAAAATGTCAGACAGGAGATGGCCGAGGTGGAGATCGAACCCGAGACACCCGGTCAGGAAGTGGTCGTGGTATTCGCTCGCGCCAACCCCCCCCCCCCCCCCTGGTGTTACAGTGTTTCAAGAATGATCTGCATCTTAAAGATAAGACTTGGGTTGTCAGATTCGGATTCATTGTTGGAAGAAGTTCCGATATTGAGTCCAACATTGGCAAATTGTAAAAAAAAGTCTCTACACTTTAGAGTTCGTTATCCGTTCTTACCCCAAGGAACTTTATGCACTCCTGCCGTGGATGTTGTTGCAAATTTGATTTACGATACACCACACCTGTCGATACACCACACTTACTGAATTTCGTGGTCTTTTCTGGAATGCTGGCGGGAGTGTTATCCTGCTCCTTTCGCATAGCGGTTAAACTTGGGTTAAATTCCCATTTCCCATCGGCTGCAAGGATACGCTTGACAGAATTACGTCACAAGATATTTACCTTGAAGTTTCGAGTCTTGTTAGTCACAATAACCCGCAAGCATGAAAGCGACGCGAGCGGGGAAATCTTGCATTAACTGTCACAAAATGGCACCCTCCTGGATTTGGCGTGTCACTTACGCCTGATTTACGTCAGAAGCGAAGATCCAATTTGAGGAGTAAACGGAATAACTGGAATAACCTCTAGGCCGTTCAAAGGCCTTAGGAGCAGCTCATATTCTGTAGCGCGCGCTCGAATTGGCACACAATGAAGATTACTGCTCGGGGAATTGAACGCCGCAGATGGCTCGAGCGCGGCCACCATCAACGCGTATCGAAGAGGCTGTCGTCATTCATCATACGGCTTCACATCTGTTTTGGGCGAACGGTTGGGGCAAAATTCTTCCGAGAGAAATTTATTACGACACAAATTAATGGCGCCCAACAGCCGAGAAAGAATAGTTCTGAAGGAGCACGGCGCAAGATGTCGTCACCAGCTTAAAACAGCCCGACGTTCTGTACAAGCTCTTTCTTAAGAAAAGCGGTCTCTTCAGCTCCGAGAACGGGAAAGTGAAGAAAGACTGTTTTCTTCTCAAAAAAGGAAAGAATTTCCGCTTTCCTTTCTCCAAAGCGCCACCTTACCGTGATAGAACCGGGCCGCCTCTTCTAAAGGCGGCTCCTGGGTAAAGGGACCATTTTTTCAACGCAAATTGTACCCATATTTCCGCCTTTTGTCAATTTTCGACCGATTTTGACATGTCAATATGTCACTTTAAGGGCCCTCGCGCACTAAGCGGCCAGGTCGTGCGGCCAGTGGTCCTCGCGGCCACGTTAGTTTTCCCTTGATTATCGTCGATCACGTTGTGAAAAATGAATACGGAACCAACATTGTCGCCCTGTGGTCGCCTGTACGCCACCCAGGATCCCAGTAGCCGCTGCGATTAACTGGTCGCTGCGGCCAAGTGCGCGTTGCTACATATCCATAAGCATTATTATCGGCCGCAGCGACCTGGTCGCGCGACGTGGCTGCGTAGTGCGCAGGGGCCCTAAAGGTCTCAACGGGATCTTTCTATTGGTGAAAGAGCAAAAAACAATAAATTAAAGTGCTGTGAAGCTATAATAATTCAAATAAAATAAATAAAATTAAAACGAGCACTGCAACAATTGGAATCCTACACTGTACTTAATATGACATAAAAAACTTAGAGAGATAAAAAATAAAGAATCAGTAGGAATTGATGGCATTTATATGAAGCACCCTGGCTCAATTGACAACTCAGCATGTCTAACCAAATTTATAAATTCCATAATTAACAGTGAAATTTAGCCTGAAAAATTGAAAGTACAAGTTGTGAGACCAGTTCATAAGAAAGATAGCAAAACTTATTTAAGTATCTATAGACCAATATTACTTACGCCCACATAAATACGACAGTAGGAATATTTTTCTTTAAACAAATCAGGGGTTTCGTGCAAAAATATAATATTATTAACACAAGACAATTTTGCCTTCAAAATAATAAATGAACCACTGATACACTAAGACTTATTAATAATAAAATAACACACCTTCCGTAATGCTACGAAAAGTGTCTCTGGGGTCACCAGCGAGACAGGGTTGGAGCCAGGGGCGCCCATCTTCTGGGGACGTCCATCTAGCATCGTCCCCCGGGCGCAAGCCGATTTTTTGCCGTGATCCGAGCACTTTTCATTTTTCCTGCGTTAGAGTCTAGAAAATGGTTACTTTATTAAAGTGGTCATAGTGGACTAACAAAAAGCATTCGATAATACTTTCATACATAAATATGAATTGTATGGCATAAGAGGCAAATGCAGCAAAATTAACTCAGGCAACCTGAATAATCGGAAAGCAAAAACAAGAATTGGAAATTGCACCAGTGATTCTGAGGAAATTAAATACAGATTTCGGAGGGACATGTAATGGGGCCACTTTTGCTTTTAATTTATATGTATTAATGAAGTCGTTGATCAAGTATAGAAATTGTGAGATAATTTTATTTGGTAATGATGTGATTCTAACCTCATTAGGCGGAAATTTTGTTAAGATGGAAAAAGTCTCTACGAAAACTTTAATGATATAAACGATTGGTTCCTTGAAAATGATGTTTTCATGAATGATCTCAGTTATGGATATCGCATCGTCTCACCTCACAGACTTAGTGAGTTAGTGAGGTAACAGACTTGCTGATCTACATTGAAAATTGTAGACCCCCCCGGAAAAATGCTTTGACACAGGCGTAAAAGTGGAAAAAGTGGAAAGAGCCAAATACTTAGGTACTTGTATCGATAATGTGTGGAAGTTTAACCATCATATAGATACCCTAGTCAAAAATTTACAATTACTACCAATCTCTTATAAATTACGACCAATTCTTAGCAGTAAAGACAAACACGTACTGTTTGACGCTTTAGTAAAAATTGATATAATTGATGTAAGATATGGGATAGAATTCTGTGGTTGAACATCGCCGTATCTCTAGATAAAATTCAGAGAACAGAAAACAAACTAGTTAAAGCTCTGTTTAAACGAGTGAATTATAAAAAAAAAAAGAAAAGACCAACGACTTATTTCAAGAACATAAAATACGACATGTTAAAAATCTTCGGAATTACGTAATATTCTTGATCAATTATTTCAAATCTGAACACATCTGAAGGTGTAAAAGAAAACCAACATATTTAAGAAGTAAAAGTTAGCGGTTTGAATTACCCGTAGTGAAAAATTGTTATGGAATGAGGAATATGCAATTTTATATTCCTTGGACTTTTGATCAGCTACCCAATAATTTTATAACTTTAACAGAATTTAAGAACAAAAAGGAAGTAAAAAAAACCTGTTATAAAAAAAAAAACTTTAAAAAACACTGACTTATGGTATATAGGTATTGGAAAAATAGTGTTTCAAAGAATCAGTATGTTGCTATTATGCTTCTTATTTTTGTTGCTGGAAATATGTATACCAACATTCGCATTCACATGTAATACAATGTAATGTAAATATAATGCAACACACACAAGTCCTACGGACTTCGGGATGCAATGTGAAATAATAAACTGTATCTTATTATTATTATTATTAAAAACAAATTTTAAGTAATTTGATGAGAATGAGGGCTGGCTTTGAGCCGGCCCCTAGGTGTCGTATGCTCTCCAATACTAGCGGTCCCGTGCATGCTGCACGATAGATAGAGTCTCCCGGTCTTACGCCGGGGGGGGGGGGGTTGGTCTTCTTAGAAAGTAAATCACGTGCGCAATATTTCATTCATTAGTAGACTGAGCCTTCAATTTTACTCGGCCCTCCTTTTGTGCCCCCCCCCCGCCCCCCCATCCCCTACTGCAAGTTAATCTCCGTGATTGTCTCCCGGTCATAGCCTGTCCCGGTGTTGGGTCTTCTTAAGAAAGTCAGTAGCGTTTGGAATATTTCATTAGTTCCCGGTGTTTGGTCTTCCCTCCCTTGCCATACCCTCCCATGGGGACAACGTTAAAGGGACATTTCCACCGAGATTTTGGCGCAGACCCGGTAAAGACGCATACTTGTGTTTTATTAAAGTAATTTTTGTTAGGAAAGTAAATCGCGTATGCAATATTTAATTCATTTGTAGAGTGGTCCATCAATTTTATTCGTGCTCTTCTTCCCCTAGGCCTCTTCCCCAGAACGACCTCAGAACGAGGAACCACTTTATCACCCGATTTCAATGCAATGCCACGTGAGGTTATGGACAAGCATTGTTGTTCATTTTTTCTTGTCGAACTTGTTTTTTTGGCAAATAAAGGAGAGGAGAGTTGCATTGTTGACAGGTGCAGAACAGGTGGATCGTTGCTGAGCCCTCAGCACCAATCAAGTTGCAAAACGACCAGATAGTGAGTGAAAGGAGATTTTCTACAAGGGGTTTCCTGACAACCCAGACACACAGTTCATAACAAGCAACCTATTTTAATTTTCAGCACAATAGAACATTTGTGTGCCTTGTTCACAATCAAAAGTACAAAGACAAAAAAAGGGACCAGTCCTGTAAAAACTAGCTGGGTGCCGCCATGTTGTGAGTGACATCACAGACGAGTCAATCAAGTTGCTCTCAGCACCGATCCGGCTCGTTGCGTGTTGCTAGCAAAAAATGCACTGTTGCAACCATTGTTGCATAGTGATGAGGGATGCATTGTTGAGTTGATTGTGGTAATGTCGATAGTGAGGAGAGTAAATAGTGTTAACTAACGTAAGTAGAGTAAGTAAGCGTTTAGTAGTGTAGAGAGCATAGCGTTGGGGCTTGTATTCTCTCTTTGTAAAATTGAATTGTATTGAGTAGTAAAATCGGGTGGTAACTACCATTATTGACACTTTCCTTACACAGACAGCAGATCCAAAACTGAGGCCACGTTTAAATTTCAGGTTGAGTGCATTTACTAGTTTCGAGCTGTGAGATGGCTCGAGATCGCTCGTTGCGTGTACACGTAGTCAGTCTAACAGAAAAGTTCAAAGGGTTCAAAGGGTTTAACGAGCGTTAACCACTCCTGGTCATCTGCCCGAAGCCCTAAGGCCCTATGTCTGCAAAAAACAGAAAACAGAAAAACAGAAAAGTTGACACATAAAACAACAATTACCATATTCAATTTGTTCAATTTCTGTTGTCCAACAGCTGATCAGATGAGGGCGGTTGATTACGTCACGACCGATTACTTTATGTCGAATCATTACGAACATTGAACCTGCGTCACAACACTTTGGAAAAAAAAAAAGAGAAAAAACCTGCGAAGAGTCGAGCAGTGATTCTGATAGTTCCGCACGGATTACTAATTCATCAAAATCAGTCACACTTTTCCTTTATGCCTAATTACGGCCAAATAAATTTCCTTCGTCATGGCAACTTTCTTTTTTTTCTCCTTTTTTTTTCTTTTTCTTATCACTGATGACTTCGGTTTTGAAAGCCTAGCCAAGCGCGTATGACAAACGCGACGAAAATTTCTTTTCCTTCTTCCCCCCCCCCCCCCCATACTCTTCCACCATCCGCCTCCCTTCCCCACTCGTTCGTCTCGCCGTTCGCAATTATTTTTCTTCGTACTTCAACGGTGTAGACCTTAAAGGTCAATTCCAGCAGGAGATGAGCGAAACAAAAAGAACTTGGGCAACTAATCGCTGGAAGAAATGCGTGTTTTAGTGCACTATGCCAACGCCAGATGGAGGAACAATATTGCGCATGCGCTGCATTACCTAATATCGAAACTGAAACCGGTTAAGCACAGAAGGCATGCACCATGCCAGCACCGATATTTATATATTTATTTATTCATTAATTTATGTTTATCATAATTTATTATAAGAAAAATGAAACGGCAGTGAGAAGGTACAAAGAAAGACCCGTAATAGCATCCGGGGTCTTGCACTAAAGCATAGTGTGCAACCATCCAGACCCCCCCCCCCCCAAAGAAAAGGTCTAAGCCTAATGGAGACATCCGTTGTAGGTGACTATTCAGCCACTGTCAGTCTCCAACAGGAAATCTAGTACTACTCGATGCCCCGAGAATGATTCGTTTAGTATTTTTGGCAGGTTGTTAAGACTTTCTCTGTCATTGACCTCAATGACGCTTTCTTACAAATAGAATTAGATGAGCGGTCAAAAGCTCCATTAACCATAACGCCTGCAAAGGCCTGTTTCAGTCGCAAAAACTCCCATCTGGCCTAGCAAGTAGTTCTGCAATTTTTCAGAAGTGAATGGAACACATGCTAAGGGATATCCCAAAGGATAACGCTTTTGTGGATGATATTCTCGCATCTGGACAATTTAACGACACCGTCATGGTAGATCCGTCATTGACGTAATATAAGGTGTTTTACTGCTTTTACTCATCTCTGGGGAAGGTACTGCATTTTTAAAAATACTGGATATCGAAACATAAGTGTGTTTTTTACTCTATCTGTGCTTCTGGCTCCGTGTTTTTAGTATGTCTTAGTCTTCCTTATTGAACCCACTTACTCCACGTAACCAGACACGTTCCACAAACACATGACGAAACCGAGATTCCGCCGAGGTTCGACCTCGGTCACTTCTCTTGCTCGGCCAGGTATTACTTTCAAAGAGATTTCACGATGTGTATGTACTGAGCGTTTGACCATGTAACGTGATAGTAGACGCTTTTTCTTAGAATAATATCACGTTAGTAGACGAGTTAGTAGACGCCATTTCTTAGAATAATAACTCGTTTCCGTTCACATAAGGTATCCTCTGGTAAAGTCAACACTAGAATTAAATTTCACCGAGCTTTGCTGAAAAATTAATCACGGTACCCTTTTAAACTTTTTCGAAAATAAAATTTTAGAGCCAGGTATGTTTGCTTAACTCTTAAAGAAAAACCAACTAGTAAAAAGGAATAAAAATTCTGCTGCAGGATTTTTGATTAAATGACAAACTTTAGCGAATGCAAACAACCTTTTAAATTACAACCGCATCCAACATTGCGTTTTTTAAAAGCATACGAAAATAAAGATGATAGACTATGATGTGAAATGACATCAAGGCTGTGAATACCTGATTTGTTCTTGCTATCAGTGAGGTTTAGCGAAAAAGGACAACGGTGGTTGCTCCCCACTGGAAAACAACATCCCACCTTTAGAGTCAGAGCATTTTAAGAATTGCACGAGTTCTTTCAATGAAACTGGACACATCGTTCGCTTAGCTCACTCTATTTGCGTCGCTCTGTGTATGCTTTACATGGATTATTCGATCCCTCAGACCATCGCAAAATCGATGTAGTGGTATGCAAGCTAATTGCTGGTTTAGGTTCACAATTCATTCAATAAATTAAGTACCTCAGAATGTGTTCAGTTCAGATAGAGTAAAAAGATGGGCACGTCTCTATATATTTCTCCCCCCTGTCTGTACTTCCCTACCACGAGGGCTGATAGTGATGTAATGATGATATATGCAAGCCCACCAGGTGTGCCACTGTTTATAAATACGGCTCCTTTGACGAAGAGTTATGGAAAAGAAGAAAAGGAAAAAGAAATTTATTTAGAAATAAACGA
The DNA here is from genome assembly GCA_023313725.1 of Lithobius niger. Taxonomy (NCBI): domain Eukaryota; kingdom Metazoa; phylum Arthropoda; class Chilopoda; order Lithobiomorpha; family Lithobiidae; genus Lithobius; species Lithobius niger. The sequence goes on from JAHWFP010130018.1 coordinate 18,208, forward strand.
AGAACCACCACGGAGCTACCGAGTATCCGTCCCGGTAGCACAGTGGCTTGAGCATCCGGCAAGTAAGCGGGAAATCTTCAGTTCGAGTCCCGATCGGGGCAGCTGTCTTTTCTCTCTTTCTCAGATTAGTGTATCGTGTATCCTCACAAGGCCAGTCTTTAATGCAGACTGTTGGCTTCATTTACCCTTTATAGCTGGTTCATTGGCAAAAACTCTGCAGTTGGGAAACGTGGTTCTAACCCATAGGTTTATTTTTGGATCATTGTTAGTGGCGTCTAGTTATGCTCATTTGGGTTCCTTCTCTCCCTTTGAGAATAAATCTTATCTTATATTACCAATAATATTTTTCTCTTCTTCCCCCCCCCCCTCCTCCTTGAAATACACACCCAATAGACTAAGAAAATTAATAGTTCCTTAAGAAATGAGTTTAGGCATAGGTAAAGGCACAGGTTAATCGCATTTTGCGATTGCAAAAAAAAAAAGGTTATATAAACGTTAGAGTTTTGAGAGATTTTCTTGTCAGCTCGAGCTGTTTGTAAAAGGCTGCTACGTGTTTTCAGCTAAAAATTTAACAATTTTTTCTAGGCGTGTCTAAAACGTGTTTATTTAAAAAAAACCACGGTTTAGACATAACTAGAAAGTTTTTTTTAACGGTTTTAGCTGAAACATTTTTACATTATGTAGACTAGTTCAGTAAACCTTGAGAAGGCAATGTCAGCGCCATCCTGTAATTTAGGCTAGCGTGTAGGTTCTAGCGTGCGAGACTGTAGAGAGTTATAGACAAGAACCCACATTTTAACCACGTGGTTTTGTTGCAATTTCAACGGTTTTACATGCCGGATGTCAATATGACAAGAAGCCATTTCGTTGGAACCGCATCCCATCCCAACAACGAAACGAAGAATATTAAACAATTATAACAGCACCGTAACAATCCTGAAAAATTGTAATAAACTTATAGTTGCGCTACATTGGTGATCGGAAATGAGGTTTAAGGGCTCGTTTACGCACCGAGACCTTCTCGCTCGCCGAAAGCTATAAGCTAGGCAACCGTTATTTATATACGATTAATTTCACGTTTCTATTAAATGAATTCGGTAATAGACAACAAATTAAATGTATTTTAAATAACAACACGGACAAAGAACAAAGTGCAACAGTCATTTTAAACGTTGCTACAACATTGTTGCCATTTCACGCTATTTCCAAAATTTACTATGCTCGCTGAAAAAAACAGCTTCTAGCAGTGATCAAACGACGGTAGAATAAATAGCTACTCGCAGCGAGAATTCAAAATCCAACATGGCGTCCATTTCTGGGTTATCGAATCGAAGACAAACCTTCTAATGCCGGTATTCAGGAATTTGTTCGTCGTCGTGTACCGCCGTAAAAATTGTTTTCTTGTTGTCATAAATCGACGCTGTCATGTTGCAAGCATCGTACATCGTGTCGCGAGGCACGAGGAGAAAATTAGCGTCCGCGTTGTTGCCATGGTTACTACGTATAGACAACTCGGAAGCCGCATTCTCCAACAAAGGCGAGAAGCAGCCAGCAGATTTAGTATTGACCATAGTAAAAGCTAGCAAGCGAGAAAATTGTCCTTGCATAAACGCGTCCTAACCCTGTAGTGCGTAATGCTCTCGGGGATCCCCGAGCAAAGCGAGCAGTCCCGGCTCAGTGGCCAGAGTCCAAAACAAAAGCCAATGCCGATTTTTAGACAATTTGTCTTTGTAAAAAGAAAGTTATCAGACCTGGAAGCGTTTTAGTAAATTGCCGTTGCACCAGCACAATTGTGTCGATGTCTTTTAATAAATCTGGGGACCAAACAGGGGAGGCATGTTCCAGGATAGGGTGGACATGCACGTTGAACGCCCAAAACAGGGCAGGGATGTGACCAGGCGTGACGCAACGTTTAATCGTCGCCAGACTCACATCGGCAGCTGTAGCAGTGCAGATGCAATGGAAGTAAAATGTTAAATTATGTGAAAGCTGGATACCAAGGTCTTTATTACCAAAAAAAAAAAAATGTCACCAGCAATAATCGCGCAGAAAGGGCTAATGTTCTTATCGGGCTAGTACAGTTTGAATTCACTTGCAAAAGTAATGGTGGCGTTCTACCTGAAAACCGGGAAATTTCAGGATATTTATCAAGTCTGGAAAAGTCAGAGAATGTCGATGTCAGAGAATTCCCTTGTTAGGGAATTTCAACATTTTTCGGAAAGTGTTTTTCCTCAATAAAGATTATCTATTTCATTCTCTAGTTCTAAAACCTTCACTTCATTTCAGGTAAAATTACTTTTATTTTATGTCTAATAAATCAAACACTCTTCAAGCATAAGTAATATAGGTCGTTACGTGTTAAGTGCGTTTTTAGGTTCGTTCTGATTATGGTATTTCCACTCTTTACCAGTCCCTGTAACGATAGTGCAATTTTTTTATTTTTTTTATTTATCAAAGAGATGCGATGTAGTTATTGAGATTTTAGTGAAATGTGAAAAGAAAATCATTGTGGCCCTGTCCCGCATCGTCTTTCGATCGATAAAAACATCAGAGAAAAATATCAGAAATCGACTGGAAAAACCTGGAAAAATCAGGGAATTTCATCATGAGGTTTCGAACGTCACCATGATTTAAACTAAAAGGCCAGTAGGTTTTAAAGCTGACGTTATTCCCTTAGCTGTTTTGACCTTGTGTTCTATAACGTGGATTATCAGCTTTTTCTATTGAAAATACGTGACGGCGGACGGCGTGAAACCATGATTTGTTGTTTGTTTTGACGGAGTCGCCTCCGGATTAAGTGGGGAGGCGTTTTCTGCGAAGACCTTCACACATATTTGATGCACGGTCGCTAAGGATGACGAATGAGTGGTTAATTTATGTTCTGAGGCTGTTTCGGTTGCAAGTTCTAGAACGGCAAGTCCAGTTATTCCACTGACCGTAATAAACCCAAGGCCATCCAACGCATCAGTGTGCAGTCTGGTGCGGTTAAGGTGAGACTGCCGGCCCTTCGTACTTCCACGAAAATAAGAAAATATGATGATGCGGTGATCAGCGTCGAGCAACTAAACGTGAAAATGAAAGCTTCACTTGATCGCGATGCATTTAAAAGTCTGCATTTTATTGTTCGGCAAACAAGAAAACGTGGTGGTGATGTGATCAGCGTGTAGCAAATAAATGAGAATATGGAAGCTTCACTTGATGGCAGTGCATTTAAAAGTCAGTATTTTGTATTTACGCAAATAAGATAACGTTCTCAACCTGTGGTAGAGCAAATAACTGTGATCAGCCCTACTACAATCACCTCAAAGTACTTAAATAACAGCTAAATAATGATAAAACACGGAAACGTCCTCAAACCAATTACAAGGGGTTGCGGCCATCTTGATAAGTGACGTCAAATGTGCAAGCGTAGTCTTAAACAATATTAACGTTTAAATTGTCCTGCAATTAAATGCCATCGTTGGTGCAAAGGAAAGCTTTAAATAGAGCTCATGACTCGTGATTGGATTACAGTTACTGAGTATGCCTCCGAGTACATTCGAATTTTCTCGATTGGTTCTTTGTGTAGGACTTGGGTTTGGCTAACCCAAACGGTGTGGTTGGCAGCCTTGGCTTGTTTGGCTAGTGATTTTGTTTTTTAATCCTTTTTAGCTCGTTTTGGCTTGTTTTTGGCTCGTTCTGGATCGTTTTTGGCTCATTTTGGTTGATTTGGCTGGGTTAGATTGTGTTAGCTTGTTTTTAGCTCGTTCTGGATCGTTTTGGCCTGTTTTTGGCTTGTTCTGTCTCGTTTTGTCTTGTTCCATGATGTTTTACAAGACATCGCACCAGGCCTTGGTCCTATAAATTAAGAGCTGGTTCTTCTTTAACCCGGTAATTCACGTCCGAGCAATTCAAATTTACACTATCCCTGATTCAGCTTGAGGATCAGAGGTAGCCACTCCAATCTTCAAAACCGTTTTGTGTCTGGCAGAAATCAACCGTATACGGTTGTTACCCGTCTACCTCCCAATCTCCCCCCCCCCCCTACCTCCAATTCCTTCGCGCAATTCCGTAGTGTCAGGAATCAAGCTTCGCTGGCGTTGCATCTCCCTCGAAACACACGCTGATTTGTTGAAATTCCGATGAGCACTCTCCCGTGACATCAGCCCACTTCAGGGAATGAAATCTGTTCAAGAGAATATTTCTGATTCCTTATTCCTCCACCCCCCCACCCCCTCGACTCTCCCCTTTTTTCTGTTCTACCCCCTTCATCCCCCACTACGTCCTTTTCAAAGAAAAACAAGCGAATGGGATGTGGGAGAGTAGGCCTATTGGGGAGGAAGCGCTTTTCTCAGACTAGTGGAAACCAAACGCACTTCGTTTTTACTTCTCCTCTTTTCGAGTTGCTGCTTTTTCCTTTTTCCTTTTCCCTTTTTGGTAATCAGTACTCTCGAGTCACTTTAATTAGGACGAGTCTTTTTAAAGTGATTGAAAAGTTGGCTTAGATGACTGATTTTGAAAAGAAAATAGTCGTAATTTCGTGCGTGCGATGTTATTACCTCGGTGCAGATCAGAGAATAGGAGGACTCCTTTGTTCATAGTTGACTGCATCTGTAAGTACAAAAAAACACAAGTGCGTAGGCACGTCTTGAAAATCACTGAAAAAATCCAGAATAAAAGGTTAAAACGTACTTAAACTTCGGCGTTTATGATGTCATCCTCGGAGAAGTGTTATGCCGTTTACATTACCTCAAATTTACACCTAGGGTCGGACTGGGTTAGTTTTGTGCATCTACCCGAGAGTCAAAAAAGGGCCAGGCGGGGGTGGAGGGGGGGGGGGGGGGATTCTTCGGTCTTTTTAAAAATATGGAAATTATCGACGCTGGTATGGTGACCTTACTTTGCAAGATAAATACACTTTGTTGGACAAATTCATTACAAATTACATTGCAAATTACATTCCTAATGGGGTCTAATGCATGGACCGGAAGAAGGGAAAGTGTGGCCGACACTTTGTCCACTATAAATTGCGTCCAATATAGCGTTCCACATTTAGAACTCTTAACTTATTACCTTGTCCCTGCAGTAACTCGTATGCTGAGATAACATTTTCACCAATCCGATGGCGCTATTATCGACGCTGTTAGCGACCGGGTGAGTGTATACTCCGGCGCTTTGTGGCCTTTTAATCCCGGTCGACTGCACGGTACCAGTTTACCACATCCCTAACTTACGTTTGGAAGAGAGGAAGAGCTGGTGTCACCTGAGGTGCCTAAACAGTCCCGAGCCGTGTGATGCGTAAACCACTCCTCCCTATCTATGTGTAGATATATAATTACACTGGCACCAGCAATGTCACAGCGCGCCTGGCAGGAGGGAAAGCATTGGTGGAAAGCTTTTCATGACAGCATGCTTCTTGATAGGTCAACTTCGAGACCGGGGGGGGGGGGCGCGCTTGAGCCTTATTTATTTCAGCCAGCGTGAACATGAACAATGCCTGGTAGAATATAATAGAAGTTAGTGATCATTAGAGAAAAGGGGGATCATTAGCCGTGGGGTCGGGGGGAAGGGGGTGATTTGAGTCACATGATGCGCTGTTATTTCCACCAGCAGCATGACCATGAACACATGGACGAATATAAAGTGGGGATCATTAGCAGTTGGGGGATTTGATTCAGAGTTACCATACTTAACCAGTGTTGCAAACGGTGCATTCAACACCACCCTTGCGTAGCACGGGCTTCAGCTTGTCTCTGAATAAAGATGGACTTTTGGACCATTCTTGCTGATTTTTTCCTCACGCTTTTCCGCATTACCAGCTCAAGTATGACGTGTGTATATACCTTGGTCTAGCAACCAATACGGCGACCTTTTCACGACCTCTACGTGGAATTGTAAAGCGTATTATGCCATACATAGAGCGACGAAGAGGCCAGAAGGATGGAACGCGCACACTGCATCGTGAAGAGGCAATTCGAGTGGGCGTTTTGCCGCTTACTTAAAGGAATACTAAACCCTCACTTTTCCAATTTTTTTAATGATAGCTAAGACCCTAAAAACCCCTTCAAAACTTATAAAATGTCGCTTGCCTTCTTACTTACGTCGTAATAAATTAAAATAACTGATGCGTTTTTTAAGACACCCAACCAAACGTAACACTACGAGAGCTCGCGACTATGGAGGTTTCGCGATGCAGCGTGACGTCAAAACATTTAAGGGAAATGGAGAGCGCATCCCTTCCCATCGTGCAGCGCGCGCGACCTAGTCTCTGCGTGTAAACAAACATGGCTACCAACAACGCTGACGCTGTAGCTGTCAATTCGTTGCAGCTTTATCAGTTTGACCCTGTAATGCCACTGTTTCCAGTAACATCTAACCACTTCCGCAGCCGGGTGGCATCTTTTTCGGCATTCGGTAAGCTGAACAAACTTATTTTGTGGTTTGACGAACTTTTACACACCTTCGCTATGCACGACGGCATGACGTTTTAGCGGCAAACGAGCTAACCGGAAACGATGTCCCAGGCGATGCCGTTTTCTTTCTGGCGCACGCGCAGGTCACGCAGACAGCTGGAAGGCGCCTTAAAAGTCTTGACGTCACGACTCGTCGCTCAAACGGGATCTTCTCCAGAGCTTGTGGCATCGTCTGCTTAAACCAGGTGGCTTAAAAATTCGCACGGCTTAAACAATGACACCTATTGACGTCGGATGACTGTTAACATTAAATCCAGTATCTAAACCATCGATAAAAAAAATTAATTGTTGGAGGGTTTAGTGTTCCTTTAATCGCACCGTCGACCGCAGTCTACTGTAACGCCTCATCCATCCTTTTGTACACCTTTGGCCATAAAAAATGATCATTTTCGTTATACTGGGGCTTTAAACAATGCCATTCAACAATGCCACTCTCTAACATCAACAATGGAGAATTCCTTCCGCCTTTACTGAAATATGTTCTTATTTCAATTTAAAAACAATGAAAACGTTTGCATTGTTGAGAAAGTTTGCATTGTTGAGAAAGTTTGCATTGTTGTCGGGCTAGTTGAACCTCGATACAGTACGATCATTTTTTATGCCCAAAGGTGTACGTTTAGTATTACAGCGTCTTGATATAGGGTCATATATAATGAGTGACATCCAACCTGCACACGTCGATCAATCCGACGCTAATATAGGTTTATTGTCAGACTAGAGCCCCTCGACACCTGCACCCACCTCCAAAAGCGACGTGAGTTCATGTCGACGTTACTTAAGTTGACGTAAGGTAAAGCGGCATAAGGACCACCCGTGTACCCTCAGTCATAGTTACGTAAGAACCAGTCGATCTGATGTCGAATTCAGTATTCCTTCAATACATTAAAAATAATAATATAGTAGGCTACCGTGGTACATACAGTACATGTGGCCTTGTACGTTTTTTTTAGTAAAACATTATACCTTATTCTTGTTTAAAATCTGTCCATGCAGCCAAATGTAAGTAAGCATTTTTGATAGATTTAAAACAAGAATAAGATTAACTGAACAAAAAATGGCTTCAACGTTGAGAAAAAAAAAGAACATTAGAGCTCGTATCCCTATACTCACAGCCGTGAAGGTATATACACGAATAAAAACGGATTAGAGTTCACTCGAACGCAACAAACTATAATTTGAACTCCAATTCCAGGGAATAATGACTGTTTTCACGTAATTGTTATGTCAGTAAGTGAACGCAGTTTGTGTTTGAAATGTTTAATGTTTGTGTGTGTGTGTATGTGTGTGTGTGTGCTTAATTTGTGTATCATACAGGTTTTTTTTTTTAATATTTGTCTGTGTTTGTTGTAAAAATACGCATAAGACTACTTGTACCGAGGGTAGCGTACCATATTTTTTAATGTCTAACAGGAATACTGAATCCGACTCTAGATCCACTGGACGTAACATGGTCAAGATAATGGAAATGTAAGCGACATAAAACCTTTGCTGTGAATAACACTGCTCCTGTCCTTTTTCTGTGACATCTTCCAGGAGTGTTCGAAATTAGCGGGGCGGCCCGCCGCCTCGACAACTGGAGAGCCTCTTGGTAATGTTAAGACATGCAATAAACCTCTTAGTCCAGTGGCTAACAGTCCGATTACCACCCCAGTACAAGTACTGAAGATCCAACAGCACAGTAATAAATCTTTTAATCTAGTGACTTTCCCAGTGTAGTGGCAAACGTCCCGGCTGCCCATTTTATTTTCGGAATTAGCTGTTTACCTCATTGACTTGTAATGTCAAAGTTCAAGGTCCAGGGGGCACCTCCAAAACGTTTTTAAGTTTTTTTTTTGTTTTTTTTTTTGGGGGGGGGGGGAGAGAGAAACCATATTTTCTGCACTACTAGGACTTGAAGTTTAAAAAAAAAAGGTGTTTTGATCCGCTTCACCTTTCTAATCAACGATCGGCAGTTATTCTAAATTTTATTTTTTAGTATGCCCAGAATTACTTGCGACTACCACACATAACGTTGTTTACGTTAACTGAGTCAGTAGTTGCAAAATCAAATAGGAGCAAAGTCAAATATCTCATTTCGAGAAAATGCAAAGTGAACTGTCATAATATTCATACGCCTTAAATGTAGTCAGCAACAATTTTTTTTTCGAAGATTACTTATGTGACTTGGTTGAGGTCACACACTTGGTATTTTTGTTGTGCTTAATAATATTTAGTTTAAGTAATGTTTTATATTATTGACTTAGGCACCTTTTTGCACTGTACGGAAAAAAAAATCCTGCAAAAGCATTAGTGTAGAAAAAATATGAATTCTAAACGAGTTTTAATACTCGAAAATTGTTAAAAACATTAACAAAAAATTGTTAAACTTTTTTTTAAAGGTTTTAAAAAATTTCGAGTATTAAAACTCGTTTAGAATCCATATTTTTTCTACACTAATGCTTTTGCAGATTTTTTTTCCATACAGTGCAAAATGTTTCTGCTAATTTTTTCTGCTCTATCTTCAAAAGGTTTTCCAAGTTATACAGGTAAAAAACGCCAAATTTCTACCTAAAAGGGGTAGGGAAAGCTTTCTCTGGGATAGTGGGGTAGAATCACCTGATAAAATCCATTTATGCAATAAAAAATGTTCGGACACACAGTGCCATCTATCGACGGCTAGTGAAAGGGCGAAGAGTAGCCCAAGTCAATTACTCGGCTCCTTTTTGCGCTGCATCGGTGAGGTGACTTGCCCCCCCTCTCCCCCCCTCCCCCTTGCTTTGAAGCATGGGGCGAGGGATAATCGTGCAAGTGGAAAATCGCATAATTGGAAGAACGTATACCATATAACAATATAACGGAAAGTCGTCTAACAGGAAATTCGTATAATGGAAAATCGTCTTACTGGAAATTCGTATAATGGAAAATCGGCTAATGTCCCTGCCTCGCTCGCGCTGCCGCGCCCGCTGCGGCTATACATATAACATCAGAAACCGCAGTTAGACGTTAATCAAGATAGACGTTTATCCATTATACGATTATTCATTATACGATATTCCGTTTAGATGCTTTTCCAGATTTTTTATTTAGGCAGATTTTAGACAATTATCCCATTAAACGATTTTCCAGTTAGACGTTCGTCCGACGCCCCGTTCCACGCAGCCATCTTTTAAAGAAAAGGCAGGAATCAAATTCCGTTAATTTGCGTAGAAGTGAGAATGTCAGAATTCCACATGATGTTTATCAGATAACTACCATTTCGTATGCAACAGTCGAAATTGGTCCTCAATACAGCTGCGACGACAGCCCGTCCCCCAAATTTTGCTCCGAGAACTCTCCGAATCCATTTCCTTAACAAAAATTATTATAATTTAGTCCTCAGGGAAAGACAACATCGATCACCAGAAATCCCATCGCAGCCATCGAAATTCGATGTTATAGTTTGAACGTCCAAACCAAACCTCCTGCCCATCTTATTGGTTCCTCCTCACCCCGCCCCCCCACCCCACCCAACATCCGCCCTATTGGCTGGAAAATGTGCGGGGCAGATTGTTCTTTTCGGTTGCCGAGAATCAAGTTTTAACTGCATCGAGATATCGACATTGAATAATGATTCTGTCACGGGCGATTTATTTCCATTTTATTTTTAGGGTCGTTGCGGTCGTCATTTCCCGCATTTTCCCCCTTCCCTCTCTTTCCTTTTCCCGGGAAAGAGGATGGGGGGTCATTGGATTCAACAACGAGGATAGGGTTTTGCCCGTTTTTCTCTTACGACCTCTCCAGCTTTCCTTTTGCGGGAACCCTCATCTCCTCCACGACATTGGCTGCTGCGGCCTCGTCGCCCACGGCGCATAAAAGTTCATCCGTAATGTTCATGAAAGGTATCGTAAAACTCCCCCTGACACACGAATCCATTCGAGGGCGGGAAATAACATGACTTTCTTGTTTACGTTCTGGTATTTGACTGGCTCTATACAATTTTTTATTCTTTTTTTTTCCTTTTCTTTTTTTTACAGAGTTCATTCCCTGCACTGCCTTTTACCTGGGAACGGAAGAGGTGAAAAAAGCCACAAAAACCGAAACAGGCACGAGATTCCATAACTATAAGGTTTCGAAATGACGGTCTTGGAAACAGGGAATTCGTTGTAGAGAGGGCGTCGCACTTTAATGTGTGGGTTCGAAGGACCATGACACTGTATGACGCATGCAGGCCCAGTGTCACAGAAAAAATGGCCCCCCAGATCACATTTCCTGGGAACAATGGTAGCCAGGGAACAAATTGTACTAAGAAATTCGGTTCCCCTTTAGGGAAGATGGTTTTCATGGGCCGGAATTTATGGAGGGAAGGGGATAAACTGGGATGGTGAATGAGAATATGAAGGGGTAATGAGTATCCCCTATAAATTCATTCCCTTTTGTAGTCAGATTCACATACCAGCTAGAATATTTAGTCCCCTTATAAATTCATTCCGCCTACAGTAAAATAAAAGTGCCACCTGACTGGCAGAGCCCCACAAAGACATAAAATCACATAAATGTTATATTTCAGCCTATATTTTGGCCTTGTTCACCTAAAACAAATGATACACGAAATGAAACAACAAACGTTATGAAAAAGACTTACATGCCGCGAGATCAGTAAATACTTAAAAAAAAAATACATATGAAACATGAATAAAACGAGCTTGAGCTCCCATTCAAGCTACAGCAACCGCCATTTTTTGCAGTGATGCCAGCACCACCACTTTCAAATAGGATTAACTGGTAAACAATTAAACCAACTTCTCCATCTTTCCATTTCGTTGAAATTTTTCACAGTGTGCGCATTTAGTGGCTTATTAGCTGCAATTGTATATTCTTCTAATTTCAGTCTGATTTTGTCAATAGGTTCTCTATATAAAATGCTAGTCGCACCCACGTCAATAATGTGGTGGGTGCGATTAACATGTTTGGTAAGCGCGTAAGTGGTGATAGACCTGGCGATGCCACCCCCTCCCCCCCCCGGTGGTCAATTTTGTGGGCTCCAAGGGGTCTCGAGCACTGGCTCACGTAGATACTGGGGCAGTCAGAATCACAGCCTCAGGTAGAATATTTAGCCCCCTCCCCCCATAAATTCGGTCCCCTTTTGTTTTTGTAAGACTGATTTGCCAGCTACAATACTTAATCCCCCTGTATACTTAATCCCCTTTGTAGTGAAATTCACATCCCAACTAGAATATTAAGCCCCTACCCACGTATTGGTCCCCTCTTTATTTATTAAGATGAACTTGACATCTGGAATTTCCATGGGTTGGGGGGGGGAGGTTCTGGGCCGACTATTTTCCAGGAGACCATTTCTTCTGTGACACCGGGTCGACTTGGGTTGGTAGGGAGTGCAACTGATCCTCACATCAGGGGTGTAAATACAAAAGTTTAAAAAATAGTTTTAAAAAATACAATATTTTCATATCTTTGCTGAGTTACTTACTTATTTGCCCACTTCAAATGGCTATCCAGCATACGTTCTCTGTTGACTGTTGGGTCTCCCTCCCATGCCAGGTTTCGCCGCCTTCTCCGTAGGGAACCCCTTGACAAGCATTTGAAGCGGCCCAATGATTATTTACCACTTTGATCACCTCTTCATAATCTAGGAGCAGTGTTGGTGGGTCACCCCCCCTTCTGTCACCCTTCCACGTCCGTGGACTTATTATTTTTTTCAGTCCATATTCAGACAAAAGAACGCGAGTAATTATTTAATGATAAAGCAAAATTTGTAATTTAATTGTTCCAGTTCAGTTTACTTGAAAATATTTGTTTCTAAGTTTAATAGTTTTTGATGGACAGCAAGTTTAAAGCCCAACACAATTAATTTTCAGTTCAGCTATCTTAACCTTTCCAGAATACTGACAAGTAAGGCACTTTTTTAAATTAATAAAATAAAAAAGAGAAGCGAAAATTATTTTTTTTTTGCAAGGGTAATTTTTTTTGATGGTGAAAATGGTAATTCGCATATAAAAATAATTGGGCTATGTGGCCAACAGGACAGTGTGACTCATTTTTAGGCCAACAGATCTCTTTTCAGATGTGCATTCCGTTAGGCTTAGAAAAGGGTTCCGGGGTTGTAGAACATTGACAGCAGAAAGATATTTTTGGGTTGTCGCAAAGTGGCAGATGCTGGTTTCTACAAATGAAGAGTTTGGAATACGGCTGAATTCTAACCCATGTGTGTTCTATTTAATAGAAAACGGAATGCTTAGCCGTCTTGGCACATGTGCAGGATTTCCTCAGCACGGGATTAATTACTACTTGACGGTATGATTCAAAGAATTAAATGATGCTTTACGTTGTTAGAAACATCAACTAGTCTTTATTTGTGTATCCACATAGAATCAAGTGGCACAGGAATTAAGATTTAACAGTGTAAATGTGAAGTAGAGTGGGTAAGGAGTGTGAATTAGAAAATGCAAAAACTACAGAAACTCCTATAGTACCTCAAAAAATACATGATTGTGTTGCTTCTGTGAAGTATGAGATATAGTCGTATCAAGCAATCATTGGTTCACTGTTGTACGTATCTCAAAGTAGTCGTCCAGATATATTGTTGTGGTACGTTCATTACTATGATACAATCACTCTCCAACTTTAGTACATACGGAAGCTGCAAAGAGGGTGATGAGATTTCTCTGTACTACTAGAAATAGAAAATAGGTTTTTAATTCGGGACCAGATAGATAAGGTACAAGGATTGTGTGACACCTCATGCAGAGCTACATTTGATGGTAAGGGCTGTAGTGGTTATATGATTGAAGTGCTGGGTGCACTTATGTCTTGCAAACACAGAAACTGACTCTCTTCTGTCTTAGTAGCATGGAGGCAAAGTTGATCGCTCTTACTGAGAGCTTGTGGAGATGATTTGGAAGTTCAATTTTGTCATGAACTAGCTATAACATACGGTGGGAAACCAGTTGTAGTATTCAATGATAGTCAATCTGTGATTAATACTGGAAAAAGATTTGATTTTAGCAGGAGATACGAAACACTATGCTAGGAAACTATGGCATATGAGAGATAACGTCAATCTTGGTCCTAGAAATCTTGAATATTTAGCAATGGTGAGTTGATAGTGGATATTATTACGAAACCTCTCCGTTTACAAAGGTTGGACCCATTTAAGAAAGATCTGTCTTGAAGAGCACTAGATATTCATTCTGGTGTCAATAAGCTTTACAAGTTATTTTGTGTAACAAAGATTAACATTAATCACACACATTCTCTGTGTGGAACTGTTACAGATGTGACTATTTAAGGCACCTGTGCAGATTTAAAGTAAAACTATTGCCAGACAGTGCACAAACATTTAAAAACTCGCAACATTCCGGAGTTAAATCTACTCCATCATCAGGTTTGCATAAAACTAAGTCATAGCACAAACTGCCGTGTCACACCCAGCATATGAATTGCTGAAACCACACAATTTAAAATTTTAAAAGAGTAAATATCCTGACCAGCATTTCCTTTCAGAATAGGTAAACACGGGAGGTGAAACAGCAAATCACGTTCTTCCACCTGGGAGGCCAGGTGAGCAAGACGCAGGTTTTGGAAATTAGCAGCACCACGTGGGTTTCACGACAAGTCCACCTTACTGGGGTTGTTTTTGTATATATTTTTTTCTTTCAAACCTATTTAGTTTAAGTGCGTCAATAATAGGAAAATATACTCCTTAAATTCCTTAATATATTTGTTTTCAGGAAGAAGGATGTTATGCCCTGGTGGGGGTTGGTGTGCTACTATAACTAAAGATTCCAAATTAATTCTGGCCATAGTGTTTTTTTTTTTTTTTGGTAAACAAGATTTGTTATATTATCCAGTGCGGAGGTGTGCCCTGTAGATAGCGTACGGACTGCGGTTCCTGTTGCAAAACAGTGCTGAACTAAGGAGTTTGACTCCACATGCAATTTGAAATTGAATTTATGTGATGCAATTCGATCTTTCAGTTTTTAAAACTGTGCCACGTAGGTGGTTGGGCATGTATTTTCTCCACATAGGATCCTACAAACAGTATTCCTAGTAGACAATGAGCCATCTGCTTTGTTATTTTTTGCCTGTACTGAGTGAGCTGCTTAAGACTGGAATGATTTTCGGATACGTGACGGATGTCCGTGTAATGATTTTTTTTCTTGAACTGTTACAGAGACTAACCAAGTCATATTTAAAGTTTAATACTAATGTATTCCTGAAACTAACTATGGCAACTGTTAAAATTAAAAAAAATTTATATGACTTTTATATTATACCAATTGATAAAGCGTAGAAACACTTAATATGATTGAGCACGTATGATCGATACCACACTCTGCGTAACTGTGTAGGGGTTGATAAGACAAATGTAAGACGGCAATCGGAAAGATGAGCTCCTAAAGAAAAGAAAGAAAGAAAAGAGTAGTGATGAAGCTGGCGGAAGTGATGTCTTGTCTGAGGTTAATAACACACGTGAAGGCTTTTATCGAGTTCCGTGTGACGGGTGCGACACTGTTTACATCGCAGAGACGAGAAAGGGAGTCCGAATGACAGTGAAGCAGCACATGGCAGACACGCGAAATGAAGTGAGTGAAAACACCATACTTACCCATCACATGGAGAAAAAACATAGAATTGGATAGGAAAGAACTGCCACACTTCTAAAATCGGGTGTCCCATACGACAGACATCTTAGAGGCCACGAAACACTAGGCATACAACAGCATGGGACAAAAATTACGGCACTGAAGAACACTCAAGGTCCCCCCAAAACCAAGGAATTAGTTTTCTCCTAAGAGATGATTTCACCGAACTGCCTTCCAAGCGGTGGAATAACGTGCCTAACTAATATGGGAGGCCACGCCAGAATGGAGCGCTATTTTCAAGAAGCGATTACCAAGCACACGATGTAGGAAAAAGTTTTAAAAATCGTAGTGCCTGATGGATGCAGACGAGAGTGGCTATCAAAAGTTTGCAAGACTACTGGTAATTCTCTACTGTCTGAAATTCTGCGTTATTGTCACCTGAACAATAATATTTGAGGATTACAGAAAAAAGATAAGAAAAACAAACGAGGGGGCTGGCAATTCTATCTATTATATTTGTTCGCAATCCTTATTTCTCAGTTGGACTCTTATGCATTGTAGGATTTCGTTTGGTATTGTTGTGCTGGGAGCTTCATTGGGTTACTAGGTATTGTTGCTTATTGTTGTTTTTGTTACAACGTTATGCACAGAAACTTCTTGGAGCTTAATGCCAATACTGGCATAGTATTTTAGCATCGTGAGAATTGTTCTGCTCGAACCGATGACTAAATATTCAGATAAGTGCTAATATGCAAGCTAAGTACAATACATGCGGGTGTGTTAGTGAATTATATACTTACTGAAGCAAAGTAATAGATGATAAGGCGATTCCGACTGTAGTTAGACCTACATTTTTGGTTCAGTAACCATAACAACTTGTTGATGTATGATAATTCTGACTAGCAATAAAGAAGTGTTATCAAGTTGTTGCCATAAAAACAGTGTGGATTTATAAAAAAATACATGATTGCGTTGATTCTGTTAAATATGAGATTAAATCCTATCAAGCACTCGTATGTTCACTGTTGTGCGTAGCAAGGTAGTCGTCCAGATATAACGCTGTGGTATGCACATTATAACGATACAATCACTCTCCGTCTTTAATACATTGGGAAGCTTATGATATATCTCCACACTACTAGAAATAAAAAATAGCTATTTAAATGGGAGCAGATGGATGAGTTGCAAGCATTGTGGGATGGCTCCCGGGGAGCTAAATTTGACGGTAGAGGCTTTAGTGGTTATATGATTAAAGCGTTGGACGTACTTGAACGGTATGTCCCAGAAATCCCGTCCTACCATAATAAAGGGCTATATACTGGATATGAGTTGGTAATAACAACGTACTCATATAGGAAATCATCTCTGGCCAATCCGATGATGGTTCCCAAACTGACCTTGGAGGTCGTCTTCAAGGTCATCCAAAATATATCTCCTAAATTATTCGAGATACGGCATAAAGTAAATTAGAAAGTTGTTTGGGCTTATAATACAAGGCCAACAAAGAAAATAGAATTAAAATCGCTCCACAAACACGAAAAATATGGATTAACAACTTGGACCCTGCAGGGTAGCCAACCAAGGGGCAGCGATAAGCCTAGAAAGTGATCAAATACAGTTATTTCATAGCCTTAATTAAGTTTAAAGGTGTTTTGAAGCAAAGATTATGTAGAAAACAATCCATCCAGCAAGCATGGAACGAACTGAAGCTGAAAACGTAGGCTCACTGAAAATGGATATCTGGAAGGTGCACCATAATCAAAACAACAATGCATAGGCAGGAAAATACAGGTACATTCTTTACTAATGAATACAAGTTTCCTTCATACGTTAAGGTGATAACACAAATACGATAATGCAGAACAAATTTAAATACATAAAGCAAATTAACAGAAAATATCCACAAAATCCTACTTTTTAGCCATAGCAGTTGATTTATTATGGTTCTGCACTTAGTGGTGCACCTTACCAATAGCCGCTGCTTGGAGTAGAGGGGAGCAGTACCCAAAGTTTGCAGAGCTTTCTCATTATTTTTAAAATTTGGATGATCGGTTTCTTTGATTCATTAAAAGTAAGCTATTTAGATTGTTCCCAAACCTTCTCTTTGGGGGCACGTGCCCACGCGGTACCCCCCCCCCCCCTCCCCGGCGGGGGCACCCGGGTGTGGGACGGCTACCGAAATCGGGAACAGGATTTCCTCTAGTCGATCGTTAGTGCTTCAGTACACAACCACATAATAACATGTGGTACCCTATTACTTGTCGCTGCCGCTTGCATGGCTCCCCAGCAGCGTCCAAGTCCATATCTTTCGAGTTTGTGGCGCGATTTCAGTTCTATTTCTTTTCTTGAACTTGTGGTATCATACCAAACAACTTTCTAATTTACTTTATGCCCGTATCTCTAATAGTTTAGGAGATATATTTTGGATGACCTTGAAAACGACCTCAAGGTCAGTTTGGGAACCATCATCATATTCGCCATAGGTGATTTCCTATATGAGTACGTTGTTATTACCAACTCATATCCAGTACATAGCCCTTTATTTTGGGTGGACGGGACTTGTGCGACATATTGCATATTGCAAATCACTGAAACAGATTATGGTATGGCTCTGTAGCATGGAGGTAGCGATGATAGCTCTTACCTAGTGCTTGTGGGAGATTATTTGGACAATTTAATTCTGTGGTGAACCATATGGTGGGAAACGAGTTACCCTATTCACTGACAGTCAGGTTGTGATAAATCCAATTAAGAGGCTTGATCTTAGTACAAAATCAAAACACTATGCAAGGAAACTATGGTATGTGAGAGATAACCTCAATCTTGGTCTTATAAATATTGACTATTTAGCAGTGGAGGAGTTGACAGTGGATATTCTTATGAAACCTGCCGATTTACAAAGGTTGGATTTATTTAAGAAGGACCTTAATCTTGAAGTTCAGCCGATTTTCAATCTTCAGTCAATGAGGTTGTATTATTTTGAATAACAAAGAGTAATATTAATCACATGCATACTCAGTACGGAACAATAGCCAGGGTATACTAATGTAGTCCAGAAACTAACCGTGGAATACTTTTCATAATAGTTACACTGGAATAACAGTTAATCTTTAAAAGTTTTATATGAAGTTTATGTTGTAACAGTTGGTAAAGCATAGAAACCCTTAATAGGATTGAGTCGGTGCGATCGATACCATACTCTGCATAACATGTATAGGCGTTGGTACGAATAATATTTGGGATTCTAGAAATAAGATATGATGAACAGACAAGTGGGAGCTGTGAGGGCTGACATCTCAGTGTGCGTTGAATTTGTTTACAATCTTGAGTTCTGAAGTTGGACTCTTTTATGCATTGAAGGATTTCTTTCGGTAGGGGAACCCAGGGAAAAGTGGATATAGTTTGTTTATGTGCCTGCTGTGGCAGAAATATAAGACTTAGCAAAACAATGAAAACTGGTAACGATTTAAGAAACATTTGTTTTTCAGGAAAAGAATTGACCAATAGCATTGTTACAGTATTAATAGTTTTAAAATTCAGTTTTGTAAAAAGTCGCATTTATCGAACACAATACAGTTACCGACGGTTTTAATACAGTATCCACTTTGCCCCAGGTCGGTATCCACTTTGCCCCGGTAGGTATCCACTTTGCCCCAGGTAGGTAGGTATCCACTTTGCCCCAGGTTGGTATCCACTTTGCCCCAGGTTGGAATCCACTTTGCCCCAGGG
>JAHWFP010130018.1:36956-47249 GCA_023313725.1 Lithobius niger
CGGTAGGCATCCACTTTGCCACAGGTAGGTAGGTATCCACTTTGCCCTAGGTTGGTATCCACCTTGCCCCAGGTTGGAATCCACTTTGCCCCTGGTAGGTACCCGGGGCAAAATGGATACCTACCTGGGGCAAAGTGGATATGTTTTAAAAACAGTGTTTATATCTCATCAAAAGAATGAAAATTGTGCCACATAAGTTTTTAGCCTCTTCAGTAGCTACTTTCAGTCTATTATCATTCAGCTTCAGTCCATTATCCGTGAGCCTTCTTTACATAATTACGCACCATTCTAAAACAGAAAACAACCAAATTCCGCGTAGGTAAAAGGCTCTTTCCTTGCATGACTAACTGGATGACCTTGACTGAAAGTACTAACAATATGTATCCACTTTGCCCCATGCACGTGTTATCCACTTTGTCCCCACTGTGCACCTTCATCCTGTTTTACTTCGTTCTTAAACTATACTTAAACGTTCAAACTATATTATAGTAATATTGCGGCATATCTTGAGTCCTGGAAGTATTTTATGAGCGGCTACGTCTTCCTGGAGGGGGCGGCTTTAATCGACGGCCGCCATTGTGTTTGTAACCATCTTGGATATCAACAAGGCACTCTGCTGCCAAAAACGTACAATCGATTATCTGTGTTCGTTCTGCAGCGAACTCAAGATAGGCCGTGCACACTTTAAGTTATTCTGCAAAAATTTTTCTTCAAAATGACACCATAATTATCTTTCGGTGATGCATAGTTTCGAAGATATCACACGTTTCCCTCGCTGACGATTTTTTTTTCAACCTGCATTGAAAGCTGAAAAACGTGCCACACACTAATCCCTCTAGTGTTAAAATACCAAACTAACGTGACGTCACTAATAAAGTAGTGCTGCAGCTAAAAAAAAATCAACAGCGCTCTAGCAGCGGTAGTTTTCTTGTAATGCCCATTATTCACTTTGCCCCGGCTTCCCCTACTATTGTGTTAAGAGCTTCGTTGAGTTGCTGGGTATTGTTGTTTGTTCTGTTAAGATTTTGTTAAACTATTATTCATAGTAAACTTTTGGGGATTGGAAGCCAACGTCAGTGTGGTATTTCAGCATAACGAGAAATGTTTTTCTTGTATTGACTCATCCTGCCTCAGCTCCTACCAACGTCAATATTGGGACGACCTGATGCTGGGACTGATGACCCAGCATCTTGATTCCCTTGAGCTGAGCTTGGATGACGATCTTAAGTGTGCCCTGCCTCTATTCTTAAACTCAGTCACTGTATTGGTACACTACACTGTATTCTGAAATCACATCAATTGTAAAGCATGTGAATTAGCCAACGTATTGTTAGTTTTAGATAATCACAATAATAATGCATTCCAAGCCCATTCCATCCCAGTCCTCCATGACAGTAAGTAACATTTGGCATCTTGACTAGAAATTTATTATTATTCCTCCCCAATTTCCCCAGTCTTCCTCAAGTCATTTTTATTTATCCATCACAATAATAATTATTAATAGCTTATTTGGTAAAGTCGTGGCAGGCTGAGCTATGCATAAAATCTTGTCATTGACCATCAAATATAGAACCCAACCAAATGTGTCTTATTAATTATTGAGTTTCGTACATTAAACCATCCCCACACCTTAGTTATATCACGTTAGGGTCGCCCACTCCCCCCAAGCCTCTACATTCTCAAAATGATGAATAAGTATTCAGATAAAAACTAATACGCAAATTATGTACAATACATGCGGGTGTCTACGCGTGTAGTTTTATTAGCGATATATGCTTATTGAAGCAAAGTGTGTACTATAGACAGTAAGTCAATTTCAAACTCGGTTAGGCCTTGGACTAACTACTCTCTCTTCGAGGTGGACGATTCACGTGCGGCTGCCTGTAAGCTCGATTGTGTTCCGACCGATTGCAGTGCCGTTTCGAAATTCTCGCCGGGGAACAGCACGACAGGCGAAACTTTAAACCAAACATGGAGGCAACAATACCTTTGGAAACTGACAAAATACTCGTGCGTGGGCAACATCCGAAGTTGAAGAACTTATCCTGTGTTGGATTCAAACTGAATTCCGTTCGTTACACGAAATGACTCGATTGAAGCTCGATTGATATTGACTCGATTGAAGCTGTCCAGAGACTCTTCACTAAGAGGCTCCCAGGCCTCCGTGACAAACCTTACCGTGTTTGTCTCGAGATTCTTGGACTTGAATTACTCGAACTTCGAAGGATGAGATTTGACCTTATCTTAACCTATCAGATACTCCACCAGCAACTCGACGTCATTTTACCTTTTTTCGATCTGGCCCCGACCATTGCCCGTACTAAGGGACAAAACTGGAAACTTTCCATTCCCTCCGCTCGCCTAGAATGTAGAAAGGATTTATTTTCTGTGAGGGTTGCTCACATTTGGAATGCCCTGGGTTTTGATACCGTCAATGCTCCCTCTTTGGCCGTGTTTCGTTGTAGACTACCCAAGGAAAATCGACACTCTTTTCTCAAACGGCCCCGTCTGATTTTCTCGTTCTTCTTAACTTTCATCCTGGATCGGTGTTAGTGGCTCACTCCCCTTCCGATTCCATCCCTGCGTACTTGCAGGCTAAATTGACTTTTATTATTTATTATGTGAACCACGGAAGAAGATTCAGCCTAAGTGGTTGCTGGGCACGCTCCATGAAACACAAACCCGTGTATTATACTTAGCTCCACTGATTTCAACCGTTTTAGAATTGAATGTTGGATTTAAAAAAATAAAACTTAATCAGCGAGTTCTGATCTACCTTGAGATTATTTTTATTGCCCTAATCTTACTTACGATATTTTTTTAGGCAGTTAATTTAGTATTCTTATTATCAATTGGTTTTAGCAATGCTAAATAAATCTTTCCCCGACCGAGCAGTTGGTGGCGCTGCCAGTCTCCTAACAGTCGCTGACGTACGAGCTTTGTGTGGCGGCTGTGGTGTGTGATTCGTCCATCTAGTAGTTCGTCCAAGGTTAGGCCTAAATGTACTGTGCAGTCACCAATAACAACATATCGATGTACGAGAATTCTTCAACCAATAAAGAAATATTCAGAAGTTGTCGGCAATAAAAGCAGTGTAGATGTGCATTATTCCATTTAAGTTTAACCATCCAGTAAGTTCCATGAGAAAGATTGAACAGCTACTTAGCTCGGCTGGAGCCTGTAGCCAGTACCCGCCCCGGTAGCACAGTGATTAGAGCGCCCGGCTAGTAAACGGGATGTCCTGGGTTCGAGTCCCAGTCGGGGCAGTAGTCTTTTCTTTCTTTCTCAGACTAGTGTATTGTGTATCCTCACAAGGCCAGTCTTTAATGGTGACTGCTTGCTTCATTTACCCTTAACCTTGTGATTTCTTTCTTTATTCAGTAAGTTCCATTTGTTAGAAAACGGCCTCTGAAGTTTAGAATGCGACGGGGAACACATATAGCAAAGCCGACAATTCCTGTTGAACTATCCACTAACACTTTGCAGACGAATAAATATATATTTTCGTTTCTGTAGGTTTTTTTCTAAAAACTCAGCCTCATCACGGTATAAAAACAGATGAAAACAAGAGCTTTTGCTCAGCTTAACTGTACTGAGCATTCTTAACTGCCACCACATTCAAACTGGGCTCCTCAGTTTTTTCGCGTGGCTCCAATAAAACAGCGCTAAATGGTACACTCAGTGATTGTTAATTTTCTAACGATT
The DNA here is from genome assembly GCA_023313725.1 of Lithobius niger. Taxonomy (NCBI): domain Eukaryota; kingdom Metazoa; phylum Arthropoda; class Chilopoda; order Lithobiomorpha; family Lithobiidae; genus Lithobius; species Lithobius niger. The sequence goes on from JAHWFP010130018.1 coordinate 40,662, forward strand.
GGCCTAATCTAATAATAATTATAATCTAATAATAATAATCATAATAAAAATAATCATAATTATTCTAATCATTATTATAATCTAATAATCTAATCAAATAATTGTTGCACAGGTATTTATTGGGGTTAAAGGCATAAAATAACCATTACGGAGTTCCCGTGTTGTACACCCAGGATCACTCCATAATTTTTACAGACAGCATAGAGAGGATGACAATGACTGCTTGCTGCCACCGGATACCAAACTGGTATCCACTGCTACATGTAAACATGAAGTGATCCAACTTGTTAATAATAAATTACGATAAATTCAAAAATATCTTGGCATTTATTTAATGCAAAAATGAACGCACTTTGTATGCAGGAATTCCTAATAGTAGAATCACAAGGCACAAATCCGAATTTACAGGTCACAGAAGTCAACTCGAGCTGTAGGAAATACGTTGATACACAAATGTGCTATTTCAAGTACTGTGGCATTAGGCGCTAAGTTTTGACTATAGTCAGTTGATCTCTCTAAACTAAGCCATTAAATCTAAAGGATTTCCCACCTTTCACTGTGCGGAATTTTGGAAAGTATTCAAACGTTTTAAAGATACTCATGCACTCATTATTGAGGGGGTTCGGATCCCACGAGATATCTGGTAAACCAATATTAATTAAACAACCAATCCTTAAAATGATCGACACTACATTTTGCATATAGTCTTTATTGCGATATCACCTATCGTCACGCCTTGCAAGTCGATTCCCTGCTAGTCGGACTATTCCGCGATCGTTGATTTGTCCTGCCGGACACACAAACAGTTTTCGCTGTCCAGGTAGTAAGAATGATAGTCAAATTTTTCACATTACTATTTATGCCAATGGATTAGTTCCTAGTGTCAAACACGAGGATACGTATGATGGCTAGGTAGCATTGACTGGAGGGCTGCGTGAATCCCGATTGTGGAATATAGAAGCGCCGGTCACGTGACCGTTCCTGGGCTTGAACCTCGCATCGCTCGTGCCGATGAAGCAAAGCAATGGGCTCAATCTCCACAAGGCAAAATTACTGGATCAGTGAATTTAAGAATCTGTAAAACACTCTGTGGCCATATTTTATAGATTCTGAATTCCTCTGATGCCTAGAGCATATTGGAATTGGAAATTTACTCCGCAGTTATAAATTCTCAAAAATGGTTATGATTTTGTTTAAACCGTGAGCGATGCAAGGTTCAAGCTCAGGAATATAATCAACTGACTGGCCCCTCCATTCCACGTAATGAACTGGTAGAAGTTCATCCTCAAAAGATTGTCGAATTGTCTAATACCGGTAATAGGCTTTCAAAAATAGCTGCATTTGGGATAATTAAAAGCAGGTTATTCATTAATAAATTAACACAAAGTATCCACAAAGTATCCTAGGTTTCGTGGAACAGGTATGTATCAATAGATGATCATTTTAGCAAATCACATTGCCAGAAAATTCTGATCTAATGGGCCACCTAGCTTTAGATGCTACCAGACATGTTTTCTTTTGCCGTTGCGGGAGCAACATTAAGATTTACCGTGAATAAAAATGGTATTTTATTACAGAGAGAGGTACCTTCAGACCAGGAAAAACACCTAACTGACTCCCAGACTTCACTAAATGTGTGTAACTATGATAGTTGGTCATGAATGGAGATCACCAACACCCTAATTTACACCAAAATTAAGAGGTGGGGTGAAATAAAGTGGTAATGCCAATAAACTCAAATTTAAAGGTTGTAACCTAGGGAAATTAACGTATGACAAACAGCAAATTAAAGGGAAACTTGAGGACGCACATCAAAAGCCAGAAAACCGGTGAGGACACAGTCTTGTGGCTGCTGCCAAGTTCATTAATAGCAATCGCCATTACAGGCCCCCACTAACGGAGCCGAATTCCAGATTTCAAGAATTTCGGCATCAGGGCTGTAACCACAAAAAACAAAGTGCAAGCAAGAGAAAGACCAGGCAATGTCGAACCATGCATGAATTTCCAGAGGACTCAAAGTAAACTTAAACACATGAACAAAACTGCAATTTCTACGAAGACCAGCTTAGTGATGAGCTTCCACCGTACACACTGAAGGATGAAATGGGACCCGTCAAATGCTAAACAAATCCAAAGATACACCGACACAATTGTTTTAACATATAAGAAGTTTAATCAATGCACATTAAGAATAACATCAATGTAACATCAATGTGCTCTTTTAATACGTCCCTGTCCAATGTTCTCGGGGGTGGTCTTTTTTTTCCCTTCTGGATGATATGTTTTGTTTAATTCTGGATGATAGGTTTCGGATGAAATAGGTGTATGTTCGTTTCTAAAGCTCTCATGACACGTAGTACAGCAGGTGGTCTGTATCTTAACTTAATGTTACAACGGAAGGTTTAAGGTATGAGCAACTTATTACAGTTTAACCATGGAACTTCAAAGTAGTGGATGTTTCGCGATGATAGAAGTTGCCTTCTTCTGTCAGAGGTAGATGGGATCTGTTTCTTACAGGGAAGAATCTTCGTGAAACCCTTGGAGACTAGCTCAGCCTTAATAACAACGTCTTAATAAATAAAAAAAACGTTAAATGTTTAATAATTTAAACGTTTTGGCGTGAGTTTCTTAGTGGGAGTTTATCAATGGTTCCTTTGTGTTCCACTCACTACGTACTGGAAAGAGAAACTACAGTTTAGCGAATCCGAAGTTAAAATTAACTTGAACATCAAAGCCACATTTTAATAAAACTCACAAAAATTTCAAACTTTCAACACTTTACAACATACTGGTATCAAAAAGCTTAAAGTTAGGATTTCCAAAAAATTAACCACAGATGATTAGAAATGCAATGTTGGTTGGGAATTTCTTTTTCCCGAGGGTACGACTTTGTGATTCATTAGCCTTTGGACAGCGTAGAAGTGGATTTTTGTTAAACAATTCATTAATTGCTGCAAAGCCTGGGCTTGAAGCAGGACCTTGACCACGTTTAACTTGTCAAGGTCGTAAGCCTTGGCTGGCTGGATCTTAGAAAATTGGTAAAATTGGTAAATTCAAGTGGTCCTGGCCGTGCCAAGGAGGGCTGGGCACCGTTTTATTAACCAATGAGAAATCGGGCCAGTATTTCTAGAGCCGGCCCGGCTCACACGAATGGTGTGAACCTGGCCGGGCCAGGCACGGCCAAGACCGCTTTATTAACTGACGTGAAATCAAATTAGGATGGAGCCGGCTGGTGCCGCTTAAATCAGAATGGTTTATGAATGGTGCTGCAACGTAGCGACAGAAAGTGGAAAGTGTCAACTGCCACAAACCGACACGTGGCGGTGCTGTAAATCGTGATCAGCGAGCTGTGGAGTTAAGCAACGCGAAAGCGGGCCAGCCGGACCAGCACTGGTCCCGATTGGCACTGGCCGGCCCGCCCCAGTCCGGCCTGGCCGCTTGAATTTACCAATGCGAAATCGGCATAAAGTCTGGAAGAGTTTCGCCACTACTCATTTTACGGGCAGCTATAGAGAATTTGCTAGTGCTAACTCGATTGTGATTAACACATCCAAGGTCAACAATCTTGGAGGGCGGTACCTTGTTAATACTACTACAGTCCATAAGGGACTCAACACTATTCGCAAAACTATGCATTTAAATTCAAGAAATGTTTGGAAACATTGTTTGCCCTACAAACTGGACTGGAGTGAACTTCTCGTCGCTCGCGCCTGAGGCAAGAGAAAGGCTGCAATCTCCACCCACAGTGATAAATTGTAGCCTTTTCTGAGAATTAAAAAACGCTGTAAACTCAGTATGCCGATTCCAACATGCTCTAAGATTCAGTGGCTTTCAGAATTTATAAAAAGAATATGTGGTTAGATAGAATAAAACAGGAGAATTTCATCCCCCATAAGATCGTCGAATTGTCCGATGTTGATAACAGCCTTTCAAAAAAGAGCTACATTTGAGACAATTAACAGTTGATTTTTTATTTATAAATTAACACAAAGAGTCCAGAGGCTTTCTGTCATGTTTAAGTATGTATAAATATATTAAGCTAAGACAAATCACATTGCCTTAAAATTCAAATCTAATGCACTCAGCCATGTGACTTTAAATGCTACTGAACATGTTTTTTTTTTGGCAATCTGAGATAAACATTAAGACCGCCCCCCCCCCCCCCCATGAATAAAATAGTCGGAACCTTCAGACCAGGGAAAACACCTAACTGAATACCAGACTTCACTAAATGTGTTTAACTACGATAGCTGGTCATAAATGGACATTGCCACCATCGTAACCGTAATCTTGACCAAAATGAAGGGTGGTGGGCAATTGAGGAGGAATGCCAACAAATACATATTTAAAGGCTGTAACTTTGGGAAATTAGTGTATGATCAACAACAAAATAAAGGGCAACTTGTGCACAAACACCAAAAGCCATAAAACTGGCGAGCTCACAGGCTTGTGGCTGCCGTTAATAGAGATCCTCATTACAAGTCTTGTAAATTGACGCATATACAGGATTTGAAAGTCATAAGCGACTGACAGGTCATAGCAATCCCTTCCTAAATAAATCTACCTGCCTGCACCAACCAACTGTAGGGTTTGTGACAAATAGCAGCATTCAAAAATTGCACATTTCGTAAAAGCCATTCTTTAGATCCAAGGTTTTATTTGTGACGACCCTTAGATTCGTGTTTATTCATGACGACCTCTGAACGACCCTTAGATTCGTTTTTATTCATGACGACCTCTGACGACCCTTAGATTCGTTTTTATTCATGACGACCTCTGAACGACCCTTAGATTCGTTTTTATTCATGACGACCTCTGAACGACCCTTAGATTCGTTTTTATTCATGACGACCTCTGAACGACCCTTAGATTCGTTTTTATTCATGACGACCTCTGAACGACCCTTAGATTCGTTTTTTATTTATGACGACCTCTGAACGACCCTAAGATTCGTTTCAAGGCCATGACATGTGAATGGAGCAAAGACCTGTTTGGTCATCGACTCCAGGAAATGTTTGGTAGAAGTGCTGATGCGTGAGCGGATTTTTTATTTAAGACAATGTCGTAAAAAAAATGTTTCATGCGCTAAAAAAAAACCCTTGTGTGCGCTCCTGAGAACCACTTAATTAACTTTTAGCGGCCTAACAGAAATCTTATTTTGTAAATACTTCTTTGCAAACGACAATTTTTGTGGATACTGCATCGGTATTTTCAACTGATTCCCCTTGTTGTGGGCCATATAACACATTGAAGTCATGGTATGAAGCCAAAAGTTTTCTAAAGTGACCTGGATCGTTTTACTCCACGCAGTGACACCCCAGCATTTTTTTTTTTTTACAAGTTTTAAAGGGTGACCACGAGTTTTATTATTTTGGCGTGGGCATTTAAGGTTTTTGTGCGGCCAGTCTTGGAGTACGCTACCCCTGTTTGGTCGCCATATTTGTTGCAGGACATCGATGCTGTGGAAGCTGTTCAGAGACGCTTCACTAAGTGCCTCCCAGGTTTACGCGACTTTCCTTATGAGATGCGCCTCGAGAGGCTGGGTCTTGAGTTATTGGAGTTGCGTAGATTGAGGTTCGATCGTGTTTTAGTTTTTCGGATTTTGCATAACCTCATCGATGTTGATGTTCCGTTTTTTGATTTTGCCCCTGGCTTAAATGTAACTAGAGGACATAATTGGAAATTGGCTGTTCCAGCGTGTCGCACAGATTGCCGTAGGCATTTTTTTTCTGTACGAGTGGTTCCTGTCTGGAATGCTCTTCGTAGGGAAACTGTAAATGCTAGTTCTATCCCATCTTTTCGTCGAATGCTTATGAAGGAACCCCTCCAACGTTTTCTCAGACGTCCACTGCCCTGATCTGCCCTAATTTCTCACCCGGAACGGTGTAAGAGGCTCACCACTCTGCCGTCTCCGTCCACCCTTGGTGGAGAAGTTATATTATTATTATTATTATTTTATCGTCTTTACGAACTAGTGTCCTCCAAGACTGCCGTATGTATACAAGAAAAATATTAATCTTGCTGTTAATTCCATCCCCGGTTCCACTCTTGGTACTAGGTTAAATATTTATATGAAATGACCGTTAAACCATAAAGTGAGGGTTCTCACGAGCCTTAAAACAACTGTATGATGAAAACTTAAACTCTAAGAAGCATGGAAGTGCACAAGGGGGTAGGGCTCTAGCCTCTGCCCTCATGGCAAAGTGCCCTTTTTCTGGGAAAGGGCCCCTTTTCGCTGACATTCACTAAAGCGGTGGTGTAAAAGAGACTAAAAAAGGCCAAGGAAAGGGACACTAACGGCTAAGAAAGAAAGGCAAAGGGGCATTGAGGAATGTAAGAGGTTAAAACCCCCAAAAAAGTAAGTTTCCTCTGCCCTCTCAGAGACCTGTGCTCTTGTCCACGCTAAGGAAAAATTAAGAGTGTCAGAAGCATTACAGACAGTTAGCGGGGATAAAGACAGATGCGACAAAAGCACAGGAGAGAAGCTCCTTTGGGGGTCTGCTTCGCACCGCGAATTACTGAAAGGCCACATATAAACGTGTAGGCCTACCATCATAAGTGGCACCGGATGTATTACCAACGTACTAT
>JAHWFP010130020.1:0-20568 GCA_023313725.1 Lithobius niger
GGACCACATCCCCTACATTTCGCAAGCAACCTCCTCCATGACGACCATCCGCTTTCTACCTGCCTTATGTCCACAAACACTCCTCCGTGCTGTCAACGATGCATACTCTCATAAGCACAAACTGATAAACCGTCGTTGTCGATCCCTTCGTGTGAACTATGCTCTGCTTCATGTACACAACGCCTGGGTTTCGTCGATTCCTGCATCTACACCTTGGAGGGCCTACTGCTGTGCCCATTCCCACATTCGACGTCTAAGACTTGCCCCATCCTCTGCTACAATCCGTTTACCGCTTCGTCCTCGTCCTGCGGACATACCTTCATCGCCGTCCCTAGCTGCGCTTTACCAAGAAGCTCCTTCACCATTAACCGTCCCTACCGTTGCTCTCATTTGTTGTAAGCATCCTCAAGACACACAAGACACTATCTTGTTGTTACCTTTTCTTTCTAGCTAAACGCGGATGCGTAGTTGGCTCCGCTATTGTACTGTTTCAAACACAAAAGCAAACAATCAATGTTGACAGATGGCAACTCGTACTTGACAACGGACAGCTTGGCGTCCGCCCCTCTTGCATCTCGTGCGTTTTTGCACACAGTCTTCACGTCAATACAGCCTCAACTACATGCAACCTGGTCTACATCACTCCTAGCAGTATGTTTGTGCTACCATCCGCACACACTACTACCGACTACACACCCGTTTCCGTACGTCCACCTCACCATTCTCTCCATCCGCTTCTTGGTTACCATTTCAAGATCCTTCATCCACGGCCACAGGTGTAGCAGTAGTTTTCCGTGTCCTTCCCTAAACGATATTCCCGTCCGTTTCTTGTTCCTCAACACAACGATCTTCAGCATGGATTCAGCTTCATCCACCTCCCATGTGGGGACGATACAATCGCGATCCTCGCCTTCCTGTTAGGACCTTATCCTCACAATTACAGCTTTATGAAACCATACCTTCACCCTTTTACAAAATGGCTAGCATTCAACAACTGGCGTCTCCTCTTCCTCTGGAAAATCATTCCTTTCGATCCTCGTCCTACACCAACCTGCTACCTTCTGCTTGATTCAACTTCGAAACTGTGTTCCACATTTCCGGTTTACCACAGTCCGTCCTGCGGACGGTATCCGCTCCTCACATCTGCAAGTTCTCCGCGTCATGCGCTCGCTGTACACATTCTCACTTTCCACATCCGGACGGTATTCACTCTTCACGTCTTCTGATCATTAGGACACTCATCATCTGCCTGCCCACTTCACACACTTTCCAGAGCCTGTCCTACGGACGGTGTCTGCTCCTCAAGTTTACTAAAGAACTATGACGACACGGGCCATCCGCCTGTCCTCTTCACACTTGGGAGCACCATCATTCCCAACAAGGTAGGCGATTTCAGAATTTTATCTGATTTCCTGTCTGGTACCCCACAGTGTTAAGACCCCTGCTTGCGATTCCTTCTTCTGCTTCTGTTAACCTTTATTAAAATATAACGATTTTCCGCACCGCCTGACCTCACTTAGGATGTAACCTTTTCGAAACGGCGGATCGCTCCTCAGCCTGCAAATAGTTTCGGCTCTAGTGAAATTGGTCTAGGACTCAGGGTTGTCTTTGCCAGGGACTAGTTCCCGGGGATGATGGCTGGTGGTACACAAGGGGACAGCGAACCTAGCCCTCCTCCGGGTTACAAAGTCCGCTATAAAAATAGGTAACGTTTATTTTCGTCGGCTGTAAAAAGATTAAAATTGTAGGGCCTGCACCTGCTTAATTTTAGTTTTTATTGCCTAACCGAAAATATACATTACCTTAACTCCCACCCAGCCTCCCCTCCATCTTCTAGGTTCTGGGTGAGGAGAAATAATGCCATCGGACGGCTGCGCCGAGTATATATAGCCAGCCCAGCCCTGCGCATGCGTAGTAGTACAAGCCCGGCTGGGAATCCAACTTTCAAGCTTCTAGGGGAATAATAGCTCAAAAGGAGGGAATCGCTATAATTAACAGGTAATGTATATTTTCGGTTGGCCAATAAAAACTAAAATCAAGCAGGTGCCGGCCCTGCAATTTTAGTCTTTTTAGGTGAAAATGTACAACAAATTATGTGAATTGTCTGCTTTTGTCTGATGACAGTGATTTTGTCAGGTATCCTAGATACCAAGATACGGTAGATTTTGCATGTACGCTTCAAGCGTCTCTTTACTATTGTAAAATGTGGCATGTTGCAATGGTAGACGATGAGTGGGGTAATTTTTTGCCAGTTCACTGCATTGCCACCTAATATCTCCCCCACCAACACCAACGCTGCCACCACCGCCGCCATCAACCCAATACTTTGTAAGGTTCATGAAACTTGATATGCCTTTTAGGGCCTTTGTGTTTGGCAAACCCACGGATTGTGAGCAGGTTTAACAGAAGGCAGTTTTCCGCGCTTCATACTGGTGGCAGCATTTGAGGTCCATTGATGTTCCATAAACAGTTGGGTGGAAGGACGATGACGTACATTTTACAGCCTTGTATACAATTTGCTTGGTAAGTTTCCCAACGGCCGAGCGTTTGCAGTGCCGCTCTTACCGACAGAGCATTATGCCGGAAAAGACCGAAATGGATGGTTATGGTCAACGATCAGGGTTCATTCACATCCCGGCAGGCTTTTGGAGATGAATATTTGGAATGGACCGTTGACTTGGTAATTTATATAAAAGGAGTCAATGTCAGTGGATTTACTTAAGGCCACAACCAAATTAGCAGTTTACCGAGTTAGCATGCAAAAGCCTTGATGCCAGGCATTTGACATGGTGAAGGTCGTACACACACCTGTGTAGGCTGACGAACTATCTGGAGAAGTCCCCTAGATAGTTCGGTTCATACAAGGAAAGCACTCTGGAATCTGTCATGCTAACCATAGATTCATGCTAATCTGATCCCTATTGGGTGCAAAACATAGGTTTTTGGTTAAGATATCACGATCCTACGTTTAGTACAGAATTTGTACAACCTACTGGTGCGATGTATTCCCCTTCCTAGGAGAATTGCCTTCCACTGTTGTGGTTTTCGTTGACAGGTGGAGCACGTACTAAGGCTTCAACTGTCAAATGTTTTTAGTACTAAGGCTTCGTTACACTGTCTCCAACACAAATACAAATCCTGCAGCCCGTTCCGCCTATGTGCGTAAATAGATTTGCATCCATATTTATTTAATTTGTCGTTACAGGAGGCGGGTAGGAACCCTGGTCTGGTAGGACTTAACGAGCCCCTTCCTGAAACCTCGTTGTTGTACCTTAATCCGAAAACGGTATTTCTAGTGCCCATGACCATTGCAGCTTGCCAGAACGAGTAAGCAGCCTTATCCAGGGAGGATGCTCCTTCTGATTCAATAAGGAGTGGTCTAGTGTTACTCTAGTGCTCCCATGCCAAAAACTAACATCCTGAGGACAGACCCTGTGCCCAGTCATCATCAAGGCCTTTGGGCCGGTGTCGAGTGTTAAAAGAGTACAATGCCCGGTTCGAGCCTTTGGTACCTACCCAGAATACATGCAGCTTACATCTACTACAAACACAACCTTTGCAAGACCGGACCATTCCAAGGCCGTATCTTTTTCTCTATGTTGAAAAAGACTCCGTAGCCCTTCTCTGCCTGTTCCCCTTTAAAAAGATCGCAGTGTGGATATGTAGAATCATCCGGCGAGCCTATGACATAGTCACTTACAGAATCTCCCCGTGGCAGTTCGAGCGCACAAATTAAGAGCTTTAGTGTCGTCCTGGGCATTCACAGTTGGATTCACCTTTACAAAACGATATTCACATTTACCAGTCACTATCTTAAGAGATATCAGTGAAGCTGTAGATGGGATTCATTTGGAAGAACCTATGGCTGGCAGCTCAGAGAGCAGAAGTACATCGCCCTACTGCCTGAGGAATACAAAAGCTGCAGGTGGTTGCCTACATATTTTAAGAATACATTATTCATATTGCAGGCCTCATCTGTGCATTTTAGTTGGGGCTTTGGCTCGACTCCTCTCCTTTTGGACAATGTCAGCTAATGGTTGGCGGTACGCTGGTACGCGGTACCATAAATGCAATGGTACCAAATACCGGTATTGTTTTAATATGATAAAATTATAACAATAGTTCGTTCAGCCAGTATGTTGTGGGGCTCAAAGCAGTGTAATAATCAGTTCCAAGATCAACAATGTTAAAATTGGAATTCTAAACAATGCACAAAAGTGGAGCCAAATTTGTGTAACTTTGATGCTACAACCAGCGTGTGTTTATATTTGCACTAGCTGAAGCCCTTAAGTGCTGTGCACAGGTGGTGTTTGATGCACCATTTGCAACGTTGGGACGGATTGCTCTCTCTCATGTGTTTGTTGCGGAAGACGTGTATCCCGTTTATGTATTTTTGTACACACTGGCTAACAAACGCTGATTTTCATTCGTGTTGCTCACTCATTAAACACTACCCGGACTTTCCCTTACCCGGACTCCATGGACTTTCATACGAATATTTCCACTGGACGGCGTCATTTCAACGACGGCTTTGTTATTTTTTGTTCAATATTTGACAAAGTTACACTAATCCTTTTATATTCATTGTCCACAATGACAGAACCGTTAGCAAGCGGTGCAGAATGGTGCACGGGTGATGTTTGATTCACAGACTTTCACTATTCCTTTAATTTTAATCGTCTACAATGACAGAACCTTTAGCCAGTGGTTTAATATTAACCCCTTCCACTCCAGGCCCTATTTGGAGGTCACTGCTCAAATACCAGGCTTTTTTTGCAGTGCAGGGAAGCTCACATGGACTGAATTGCTTCAGGGGCAGCTATATTTGGTGCTCTTTAATGTAGACTTAGTTAATGCCAATTGATATAAAACGCCATCGCCCACGCCCATGTCACGTCACGACCTTGCCAGCTAAACAAACAATAATAGGACGCGCCATTTTGCATGCACGTGCCGCTAAAAATATCGTCAATTGCTCATCTTACAACGCCATCTAGTGAGCAAGGTTGTTACTAAATGTGAGCTAGCAGTACCAGGCCTTCAACAAACAGTTTGCATGCATTACCAGAGTGTAAATTTCTCGCTAGAGATACTACGCATTATACGTCATGGAGTTGAATGGGTTAAGACGCATATACCTGAACTGAAGCATTGTTTCATCCATCTTTTCAGCTTATTGGCAACAATCAGTTTTTAGTTGATTGCCAACAATCATTTCATTTACAATAATCAATACTGTTATTAGAGGGGTGGCTCGTATTGTTGACAATGTTACTGTTATTACACTGCAAGTTTATATTAATGTAAGATTTCTACTTTGATAGCAAGTCAACTACAAATTTTAGAAGTGTTTTTTTTTTTTTAACAAATATGTCAAACATGCCTAAATGAAGGGGTGGGGGAAATCGATAATTTTTTTCCATTAAAACTTTATCAACAAAACTATTTTTCAATAAAATTTATTTAAAAATCAGGTGTTGAAACCACAGCACTATAATATCAGATACCGCCTCATTTGGGAGTACCGGCGAAAACTGAGTGCCAGGGTATTACGCTTGGTACCAGCACCGACTAAACAATTTCTGGTACCGCCCAACAAGAGCCTCAATCTGTAACGTTAAGAACCAACTGAAAAATAAAATTAAGTTCAAAGTTCAGTAGCCTACTTGGTGGTTATTTTTTATGTGTATTGTTTTGGGAGTTGGGGGAGGGGCCACATAAATGAAATTGATGATTCCATTTCCAACCTTAGTTTGATTAGGCTGCTTAAAAAAAATGCCGATGGAAGTACCGCCAAATTTTAAGAACCGTTAAATACCGAGTACCGCGGTACCTAGGCTGGTACCGGCACCGTCACAAAAAGTTTGGGTACCGCCAAACACTAAAAGATAAAATTAGGTTTTACGTCTACCTTTAGTGTCAACCAACCCACCGTCCCCAATGTCGCTGAACAAAATTGTTCTACAAATGATTGTGAGGGATTAGCGGCAGTGACTGCTGGGAAGTGAGTGAAAGAAGCTTCTTAAAAGTGGGATTTAAGGTTTTGAGCATGGAGCAGTTGTATAAAAGATGATATTTAACCCAAACTAAACGTAAGTATTTTAGGATAAGTAAACCCCTATTTTTTCTTCGTAATTTGTACGGCGAAAAAAGTGGTTATGTAGTGCTTTTTGACTTTGCAAGTTTGCTTGGGATTTCGAGATACAACTGTGTGGTTTGTGAACCTCTGTTTAGGTGGCGACTGCTTGAAGATGAGTTTGCGGACAAAGAGGAGGGTGTTGCAGGCAAAGAGGAGGGCCTTGCAGGCACAGTTCCCAAAACTAACGGACTTGTTTCACCCACTGAGGAGGAGGTGAGTAGCGAATTCAGTTTTGTGTGTTGTGTCAAATAATGCTAGCCGTAAAGTTAACCCTTTTAGGCCTAAGCGACGATATATTGTCATCGCAATTCCACTGCGAAAAAGCCGACACGACTATGTATCGTTAGCCCGGTTCAGCCGAGTTCTACGCCCTGTTAAAAAAAAAAAAAAATTCCTATTGCAGACGTCGGAGGCGTAACTCCGTTTGAATTACGTAATTTGGAACGAATATTTTCGGTTTATTTAGGTTAATTTAATTTAATATAATCTGTTTATTACCTTAAGTCAATGTTATTGTTGGCATCGTCGCCAAAATGGACGTGAAATTGCGTTTATTTGCTGAAAATAGTCCTTGGTTCAAACGATCGTATCTCCGGTACGACGCAACGTACAGCCGCCATCTTGGTTGCGTTCGAGAGAGGGGATTCCCAATTTCCTGGCCCACGAAAAATGACGTCATCAACTCCAACATCACTGCCTGTATTCCTCCAATGAAATGTCCTGTTTCAACGACTTGTTCAAACGCTTCGGGTTCGCGAGCGCTGATTGGCTTGTTCGTGGCACGTGACTCTTCGGCCGTTCGAGAGTGACGTCACGCGAAGCGAGTCAGGGTCACAGCCATTGGCGCCAGCAGCAGCGCGTCGCATTGCGGGCCGCCGGTCATTATGGCGTCCGGCAACGATTTGGTAGTGAGCTGTAATCGATCGTGACTCTCGAAGAAATAAAGCAACTTTAAACTATTTTTACGGAAATAAAACATAAAAAAAATGATTTCGGAAGTAATAACACGCGTTGTGACGGAAGACTATCGAGTGGATGTTATCATTCTGAGTGCTGTAAGTTGAAACTTTCGTTATCGCTGTTCACGTAGTCGAACTTCAGGATTTTTTTTTAAATAATGAAAACGTAGGACGATGGTCCCAATTATATTTCTGGTCAATAATTTACAATATAATTATTACGTCTGCGAATTTTTATACTCCTAGACCGCATAGTTTTTTTATTACAATTAATTTTCGTGAGTCATGCAACTTGTTCATGGCAGCCATGTTGCAGCCGTAGGCTTTTTCGCACGAGAATGAAAAAATGGCGTAGGCCTAAAAGGGTGAAATTCCGTGGTCCTTGCTTATTAGGAATATACAATCTCCCGAGTAATGTTTTCTTTGTAGCAGTATTTTGTAGGAAGATTTTATTATTTGGTTTGTACTGCCACTAACTACTAGCTTAAATGGCTTATAACAAGAGCCAGGTAGATTTGCACAATATGCATTTTAATCCTGTGCTTTTATGTACCTGAAAGTCCCAGTTCCCTAGTGGACACAATGTTCTGGAGAAACTGCTATTAAGTCCTCACCAATATTTAGGCCACGCATAATTCAAAGAAAGTTTCTTAAGTTCCTAAATAAAAGAGGCATGTTGATTTTATTTTTTAAGCCCAGTATTGGCTCTGTTGCCTATCGGATCCCGTGTGGTGAATAATGGGCCATAATTTACTAAAAAAAAAAAATAAAACTAGCAGTCGATGGGGAAAGCTTGTGGGTCATGGCTATTAGTTCATGATTATTATTTTAGAAAATGACAGGTCATCAAGGTCATTGCATTTGTGAACAATCATTTGTTTCTGATGTGTCATTTCTAATATTGATCGGTTAAATGCCATTTGTAATAATTTATCGGGGTTCCTGGACAACCTGGTATTTAACGAAAACCGGTAAACGGCGATAACAGTGGTTTTGCACAGACATTTTAAGAAACAAAAACACACCTGAACCACCAGGAAGAACACAGTTCTCCGTTCTCTTGAATTTTTGGAGAAAATACCGTTCGCCGCCTTCAGAAAGTCGCGCACAACACAGAGGAAAAATAAGTTCTAACATAACCATTCGTAAACAAAAATTCGAAAGGACCTTTCAAATTTTTGTTTACGAATGGTTATGTGAGAATTTATTTTTCCTCCGTGTTGTGCGTGATTTTCTGAAGGAGAACGGTATTTTCTTCGAAAATTCAAGCAGAACTTTGTTCTTCCTAAAAAAAAAAAAAATCCTTGAAAAAACGCGAAAGAAATTCCCATAACAGAAAATCAAGATTCGCTTTTCCGTGTACAACAAAATTAGACATTTAAAAGATAAATATGTTAGGGGGGGGGGCAAACCTTAATCGCCACTGTCATTTAGTGGAATTGTTGACAAGATTTCATATTTAACAAATTTATCTTTTAAATGTCTAATTTTCTTGTAATTACTAATTTCTAACCTATGAATTATAATGGACCAGTCCTTAATAAGTCCTGGAATTTTAAGATTACGGGCGAGTACTAGTGTTGCACGGTATTAAGTTTTTGCAGGACGGTACGGTTCTGAAAACGGCGGTCTACGATAATATCACGGTAATTTAGGAAATAATTTTGCGCTATTATCCACGCACAAAAGAATCAAATATGGCGATTCTAGATTGGACGCCATGACATCGACAACACAAACACGCTCGGACACGCTTGTTACTAAAGGGCTGGGCCCGCCCCCCCCGCAATGTGGACACTTCTACCTAGCAGTGGGATCGGATTTCACTCGCTCGTGCAAATTTCACACCTCCGTATCGGCGCTTACTTATGCGAATTTAATTTAAAAAAATTGCTGCCATCCAAAAACAAAAAGAGGGAAAAGTTGATTCGTTAATGCTCGTCAGCACCATAAACACGGTAATACCGTGGTGCTAAAAAAGGAACGATGTTGATACCGTAATTTTTTTTTACCGTGAGTGTTACCGTGCAACACTAGCGAGTACAAACCCCGCTATATGCACTACACTGCAGAATCCAGACTTTTGGACTACCCTGTATAATTGTTTTTGTATTGCAAGTTTTTTTTTGTAATTCTAAATACATAAACATTACAATAAATTTCATGTAGGCTAGTGTGGAATTATTTTCATACTGAACAGTGTGTTGTCTTATTTCTGTTTATTTCTATGTGCCGTTCGCGAAAATATCCACTACTTGTAAATGTTTGCATTCAGTTCCTGAGTGCTCTGTTACCCTGGAGGATTTTAAACTCTTTCGATCCGCCCAGCTCAGGGACTCATCTGCACATGTGCACGAGCAGACCCTCCATAAATGGTGTTACGGCGTTAGCCAACCATCTCTTTTTCCGTCAGCCTCCGACCAGACCATCGCCGCTTTAACCCGCTCATCTGTAGACTCTTCACCTATCGGATCCTTCACGAAAGATCCTTCTTTTCAAGACACCTTCTACCTCACCTGCGGCAGTTGAAGTTACCCCTTACCAGTGTCACCCTCAACGTCGGTTGGACTACGATCTTTTCACCCATCTGCGTCTGCAACTGTTAAAGATCTTCTCCTGCGGTACCACTCAGTCGTCCTTGCCTTGAAGACCCTTCTTTGAAGACGCCATTCTCCACTAAGAAGATTTCTTCGCTCGTAGGACCCTTCTGAGATGCTTTCTTTCGACAAAAGATTCTTCACTTTGTTCGTGTTGAAGATGGTCCTTCGTTCGAAAGATGCTTCGTTTTTGAAGAGAGCCCGATTTCGCTCGAAAAGAACCTTCACCTGGAAGAAGATCCTTCGTTCACAGCCTTCGTCCGAAGACAAGATGCTTCTTCACCTTCAAAGAAAGACAGGACGCTTACACGCAACCTGCGACACTCTGCCGACTTAACCACTCACCCGCTAGCACGCTCCTTCGTGCTTGTGATCGTGCTTGTGTATGTTCTGCTCAACGAATTCTTCCCAAGCCAACCCTCGCCAACTGCTGCCGACCTTCTTGCCGGATGTCGTCACTAGTTATTCCGGAGCACTATTGTATGATTCGTCTTTTTTTCCAAACGTCGTTCTTCTTTCGTTTGAACCCCGACCCGTCTGGTGATATTCCCCGACCGACCGTTCTCCATCTTCACGAGAGAAGATTGATTCTGCTGTATTCTACACTCACGCCGTCTGCCCGCTTCGCCTCACCTTCGTGGCAGGTAATCAGGCTTTCTCCCGTCAAGCCGTCGTCTGCAAATTTCCGCCACGATCGTCTCTGCCCTACGTGACCTTGCCTTCGCCATACACCGTCACTTTTTTGGCTGACACAGACCGTCCATCAACCCGCTGCTCCACACGCTTCCCGGCTCAACTCGCAATCTGCCGGATGGCCACACGTTTTCCCGCCCCTCGGCAAGATCTCCGTCGGCTGTTCTCACGTCTCGCATCCGCTCCGTCAAGCCTGCCATCCACGGCTACGCTATCCCAGTCTTGCTCCCTCCTTGGCCGATTGCTGTCCGTCATTACCGCCCTTCTGGCGTTTTGTCACCAACCTAGTTCCCGCTTCGACCATCAAGCCACTGCTCCCATCTTCTTGTCCCCCTCTAACCGTTATTTGCAGCTCTTCCAAGCCACCGTCCTTCATTTGTACTGTCAACCCCACTTGTCATGGCTCGTTGCACCTCACTAAGTTTCGTCGTAGTTTTCCAGTTACACCGTTTTGCAACCGTCGTTCTGCCGATCATCATCGGACTTAACTCACCAACCCTCGTCTATTGTTGTCCATCCTCATTCACCCTGCTGTCTCTTGTCTTTTGTCGCTACAGCTTTTCCAGACCTGCACTCTTCTCAACCAACCATCCCTGCCAGCCTGCACAGCAATTCTAAGCCTGCTGTCTTTCATCTTGCGTCTGTAACAGCCATGCAAACCTTCGATCAACGTGTCCGCTGTCCCTCGCCTAAGGTTGTTCGTTGACAGAATGGCTGCTACTGCAAGCATTTGGCTAATTTTATTTCTACATTTTAAAACTACAGAAATTACAATGTAAGGACATTATTCGTGCCTCTTAAATTTTAAGCTTTAGGCATATCCATTATGTGTAGCGCTTTAACTAGCCCATTACACTGCAGGTTTGTGTGCACCACCTTCTTTGGCACTCGTTCCCAACCTCTGCCTATTTGCTTCCAATGTAATGACTGTAAAACACACAGCACGAAGTTTTAAGCTCCACAGTTTGCTGCTGTCTTAGTAAGTTGTTTCGACTTTGTCACCACGGAATGTCTTTCTGACTTACCAAGGGGGCCTTCCACCTGGAAACCAGGGCAAATTCAGGGAATTCATCATCACTGCAAAAACCCCTTTGGCCTAAGTAATATGGGTCAGACGTGTTTACTGCGTTGCAAGTTTTGTTCTGATTATGGCATATCCACTTTCTCCAGTCCCTGTAAGGGGAGTACATTTTTCTTGATCATGCAAAGGAAATTTGTCTGATTTGATTTGGAAAAGTCAGGGATTTTCATCACAAGGTTTTAAATGCCAGCATGCTCATGCTTCATCCTATGCAGCCTGCTGCCCCTCAACTTCTTTCCTTAGCAGTTTTGCAAATCTTCATCGTCGCCGGCTGCTGTCCCTCTTTGTTTTCTGCCGCAACTTTTTCGGACTTCCATCCTTCAATCTGCTGCCCCCTTTCCTCTGCCAGCAAGGTTCCTTCATCATCTACTCATCGTCCTTTCTCAACCAAACTTACATCTCCACAGAATTTTGATCGTTGTGTCAGCTGTCTCTCACCAAATGTTGCATACATTGAAAGCACTTCACCTTCTTCAGTCTTGTCTCCCCAAACAGTGAAGTGACAGCATGCACTCCAGAATCAAGGATGGTATGGTCGTGACAAATCTTGGTAAAGAGAACTTGCCTACGTTCACGTCTTCTACTTTCAGGCTGCCTGTTCTGTGTGTGTGTGCATCATTCCATTCACACAAGCTTCACTACTCTTTCAGACCAACGCCCTTTCAGCTCGCAATCCCTCACCAACCAGCTTTGTAACCTCATGCCTTCATCCTCCGCTCCCATCGGTCCCTCAACATTTTCCCTGGCATCGCCTCCAGGGAAACTTTGTTCATCGCCACCTACTGTCCATCACCCTGCATCATGACAGCTCGGGGCCTGACAGTTTCACATAACATGACAGCTTCGGGACCTGCATCCCTCGACCAACTCAATCCAGGATTGCTACATCCCCTTAAGCCTCGGCCATCGCTGCCTGCTGCCCCTCATCTCACTTCATTGCGACCTGTATTGCAGCTCGAAGCCTCACTACGGCTCCTTCGGACCTTTGCCTTCTGCTGTGTGTGGCCTTTGTTTAAACACCCCTCACCCCACCTTCCACTTAAGAAGCGTGCGTTTGGAAAGACACTTCGTCCTGCACCATTCGACTTCGGGACCCTCCCTCGACACATCATGGCTCGTCAACTATATTCCAACGGGCTTCTCACCTTTATCTGGAGCACAAGATAAACAGGATGCATTCTTCAACCATCTACACTCGGCCAACCGATCACCGTCACTACTCTTTAACTCTAGAAAATGACTTCACCTGAAATGATTAAATCCTCGCTCATCAACGCCCGTCAACACCGCTTCTCTCTAGGCCTGCTTAACTCCAAAACGGCAACTAACCCTGTTTTCCCAGAACATCTGAATTCTCCAATCATCAACATGTTCAAACATCACACTGAAGTTGCACGACAAAGTGAATCCCTTTGTGTGGCCTTCCTCATTCTGCCCTGCTGATCACTGACACTCAGCCTCGAGTCCAATGTCCCATACGACGCACCTCTGTGACGGTTTCAAATGTCATGTTCTTTCATGACAATTACACAACACTGTGTCACCGTCATCATCATGACACCTCCCACCAACACTGAACCTGTTGCTAACACCTTGCAACAACTCTTCTCGCACACTGCCAGCAAATCAAGCATATTACCTGCCCTTCCCCACAAACTCTTCTTTCCTGCCTGACACGGCAACTCGTCGAATTCAGACTAATATGATTTCACGCCAACACGTCTTCGATCGTCCCACACACCTCTTCATGATGAATCTTTCGTGACATCTCACACCTCCATTGTCGAATCATCCTCAACCATCAAGACTGTCGTCCATTCTCCCCTCCCTCCTTTAGGTGAGCTCCCCCCCCCCCTTCCCCCCACCCACCCACCCCTTTCGAAAGGATTACGACTCTCTTACCTCAACTTTCTCGCTTCGCCATGCCTCAGAAAGTTCCTTCCCACTGCAGATAGCCTTTGCGCTTGGAAATCTGCCGAGACTAGCTGCAGATAGTCTTTGTGCACTGAAATCTACTAAGACTAAAGCTCACCGGAAACCCAGCTCAGACCCTTGGGAACCCATCATGTGGTGCCCGCCACCATATATTGACGAGGTCAACTGTAAATGCAAAAATCTACAGGTAGTCGATATTTTCGCAAACGGCACATAGAAAGCCCAATTTTACCTGGGGGGGGGGGGGAGGTCAACATTGGTTTCTCGTTCTATTGCCTAAACGAAAACATACACTACCTGTACCCTCCCAACCTCCCCTTTTGAGTCATCACCATGACAGATCGAAAGGAAAAGTAGATGGCTGACTAATGCCATAACACCATTTATGGAGGGTCTGCGCGCGTGAACATCGGCAGATGGATCCCTGAGCTGGGCGGATCGGAAGAGTTTAAAATCCTCCACGGTAACAGTTTTAATCCTCCACGGTAAAATCCTCCACGGTAACTCAGGAAGGTTAATTGTAATTAAGAAGGCTATAGTTGGAAGTCATTCAGCCTTATTTCAATATTGTTAATACCTGCACACACTATTATAAAAGTATAGTTATAGAGTTTAAAAAAACCTGGTATTGCACACCCTTGGCAAAAGGGTGCTACTAGTGTGGTGCTATTGCCAGGGAGGAGGTACAATGTTTACATTTTAGTTTTGTACTCGGGGTAAAAATATGCACCTAGGTCAGAATTTGGAAATTCAATCTCTGCATTACAAAACCACATACATGCTAAATGAATTCCTCTTGAGTCGAGCCATTTAAAGATTGTCACGGTTCCAACTTATGCTGTTCCTAATTACGTTTATTTTGAACATTACTAATTGGTATGGCATTGTTTCAAATTGGTTGGTGTTGCATTTGGTTTTAAGTAAAGTATTTTTTTTTAGGTAGCCTGGAACAGTCTGCCTGCAGATAATGTCTTTTTGGCTATGGTTTCTTATCTTCCGACATAAACTCTATAAGGTCATTCTCTCCAAGCAGCGTATTCATTTTTCGCTTAACTCTTTATCTGTTGCTTTTAGGCCTTTTCATGATCATGACTTGTGTTTTTATTATTTCATTGTCGGTATGATCATTATTAAAATGTTCAGCACTGTTGTTTGCTTAAAGCCATTTTGCATTGCAGGATGCTGTTGAAGATTTGAATGAGGAAGCAATTACGATCCGCCATGATAGATGTGAACAAGAGGAAAAGAAGCGATTCATGAGTTACTTGCAAACGAACTGGAATGCCCGTGGCCGTTCACGTAATGTACGCAGTGATAGTCGTGCAGACAGCAGTGGAGCCAATACCCCGGATCCTATGTCGCCATATCCAATAGAGCATCACGATTCACCGCTGACAACTCCGCCGTCCACACCAGCACCGATCATGGATGAAAACGGTGCCTATGGCTCAAGGCGGCGGACAACATCTTTGTCGAAGCGTGATAGACTCTTTGAAGACTACCGAACTGCCACACCTGATATTGAGGAAGATCCAATACCACCTTGGGATTTACGAACTTTTCCACTGTCTGACGACCAAGTGGAAGAGATGGCACAAGAACACTCTAGAACTCCTCCTCCGGCCTCTCCCCGTGATCCTTCACCAGAGAGGCCGGTGGCAGAACCACCACTTGATGAAGCGAAGACTGAATCTGTTTTAGCCAGTCGAGCTTTGTCCCCTATGAGTACTTCATCTGCATCTTTGGTGGGGGAAGATCCGAACGATCCCGAATGGACAGTTTCAGCAATGTCTGCTGAAAAAGGTCCTCGCCCAGGCATTGTCATCAAACTTGCAAAAAGATAATGGGAGTTTAAACTTTGGAGAGCAAGTGTTCCGTCAAATCATTCTTTGTGAATGATGTCCTGGTGATGCAGTGGTATCAACCTAGATTATAGCCACGTGCTCATCTCAACTGGTGTGAGAGGTGGTGACGAATTCACAATTCACTGTGCATTGGGAGTAGGTTTAGCAGTACTCCTGAAGTGAATCATGTGAGGCCGAGTACGCAGCAGCTGTAACGTATATTGTGCACTCAGCTGCACATGTTTAGCATTACATGTTGTTGCTTGTTTTCTTGTAAATCACAGACAGGAATTTTTTGGTAACTAGTGAATATCCTTATCCCCCCTTTAGCAAAAGGCTGTTAGGTGCAGTGGATACTATCAGTCCCGAATTCTGTGTTGCCCGTTCGTAATATTAGATAAACAACAAAAGGAAAAAAAAACCCAAATTAAATATATTGCATTTCAACTACCTTTGTCTCTACAGTTGATAAAGTATTTTTCAGCTTGATGTTTGATTTTAACACTTTTTATCGTTGGCTTCAGAATGGCCTGTATTGTGTATTGCTTACAAGTTCTAGAAGAATTTTGACCAGGCACAGTTAAAAAGCTTATTGTCAATACTGTTGTAGTGTTGATGTTGAAAAATAAACTGCTTGCTACATCATGCAGAAGGCTAGGCTGTTCTGATGCTACAAAAAAGTTTGCCAAGGTTAACTAAGCCTTATGTACCCAACATTAAAAAAACAATGTAAAAAGAATTGTATTGCCTTTAGTGTGACAGAAAACCTTACACTGTACCGTTTTTCAGATAATGGTGTCTTGGTTAAAATAGTGTGTATGTGTGAGAGATGTGTATGTACAAGGACTGGCTTTACAATGTACCAATTAACCTTCCCGAATGTGGTAGTATCACTGTTTAACCTCAAAACGTCAATTGAGGTTTTGCAACCTGTAGTTTTGATCAAGACTTTCTGCGCATTCTTTTGTTCCACTTGGGTTTATTTTTATTTTAACAATGTTTGCAGAAGTAACTGACACTTAAGCTGAGTGTACAAAGAAAGAAAACTTGACTAAATTAAAACTTGATTCTCTTGAGTATAATTGTTTATATGCCGGTAAACAAGTTTTGGTCGTTTTGAAGTTATAGTTTGGTTAAGTATTTGATGTCGCCATATTTTGCAAGAATTGGTTAGGTTATCTAATGGAGTGTGTCGTCGGTTGATGCGTGTCACTTCATCTCATCTCAATAACTTGACAACTTGCGAGCTCATGGATCGTGTACTCTTTATAAGAGGAACTAGAATTAGCAACCAAATGCATGGATATATCATTCCACTAAGTCTTTGAAGGTATAGCCACCCTCATTTTTATCTCCTCTGTCCTGTATCTGTTCTTTTACAGGTATTTTGTATCAATTGAGTTGTGTAGATTGTTCCCAGTACTGTAGTGTAGCACTGACTTTCAGTGTTGTAAGACTGCAATACAAAACAACAAAAAAAATCATCCTTTATACGCAGCGAGATAAAATAGCAATTCTTTACTGCTGTAATTGTAGCTGTTGTAAGTTTCAGTTATATAACTAAAAAAAAGTTCATGTTTGGAGCCTGTTGGTTTCTTTGTTAATAATTACAAAATTAAATTTGCTTTGAAAAGTAATAATTAGATTGTTTTTCTTTTCTTTACTGTGGACACTTTTTACAAGATGTTCTATTGTTTCTACATCATTGGGAATGCTGAACTGAATACCGAAAGAAGAGAATGCTGGGCGGTATCGGAAATTTTCGGTACGGTCGGTTATCGGTATTGTGAAAAAAAAATATTCGGTATCAGCTTACCTGGGTAGTTGAAGCATACCCTCGTGCCAAACTGCTACTAAATGATAGAGGGCATACCAGGCTGTTTTCCGATGTCAGATTTCAACATCAGTGCACCTCTGCTGCTACTCACCACTTTGACTGAAATCGGTCTCGGAGATCGGGTTACAGTTTAATCGTTGTTCAGAATAAATACCTCTTAAAACGAAGCATAAAATGAAGGAATCGACTGAATCTACTTTTACCAAATCCAGATAATTTACAAGATTGGCTGAATCAGATCCGGATCCTTACCGAATCCAACAAAAAACATTCTGATAGATGTTTGTTTTGTACAGACTAACTGTTCACTCTACCTGAATGATTTAGTCAACTTTAAAGAGTGACTAAATATTTTGCAAATTGGTCATTGGTTTTCCCCCCTATAACTTCTGAACAGTTTATGCTATCAATTTGAATTTAGCTCCATTGGAAAGCTGGTGAAAAAACGCTTCGAATGGTATATTGGAATGTCAAATTCGGCCAAAAATTGGCGAAGTTATTAAAAAATCGGCTCGACACTAAAAATGTACAGTATTTCGGTATTATGCGAATACCGATTACGGTTTCGGTATTCAGTGTGCCTACTTTAAGGACTTTAAGGAAGGAAGCAATTTCGATAACCAACAAGTCAACCTCAACCAAACTCGTCCATCTGTACACGGTTTGGTACAACACCGGATGTTTGAAATTGTCACATGGTCTACTGTGAAAATTCACCTTAAATCGACGCTTATTTTCACAATCACACGAAAAACAACAAATTTCCGCAAATTTTCGATAGTCAGCAGTCCTGGAGGTGGAATGGCTCAGGCGACTCATCTTCAGGCTCCACAACAACACAGATCACTACTTAGTAACGACCGTTCGTCTGCTTCGGATATTGGGCGCGGCCTCCGGTATTTGTTGGGCACGTTGCGAATCTGGAGCGCGGATGCCGTTATTCGTTGGGTTTATCGCCCATTTCTCACGCAGCCGGCGATCGAGTTCTCCACGCATTAGAAACTGAATTCCAGGGTTTGAGGGTCCCTGGATATTCATCAGCACAGCCTTCTCTCGGTTGTGGTGTTGAATAGCCAGGGATTCAAGACTTCTCAGATGTATATCACTTCTCGAATTTGAGACTAGAAGCGTTTTTGTTCCTTCCCAATCTATATTGTGCCGAGTTTCCATGCGGTGGACTGCAATGCTGTTCGTTCTAACTTTATTCCTAGCATCGGCCATGTGCTGTTTGACACGGGTCCTAATTCCCTTCCTTGTCTCACCTACGTAGACTGCACTACAGTCACCACATGGAATTCGGTACACTCCTTCATTTGTATTTCGGATTTTTTCCAGGATCTTACCTTCCGCTTCTTGCACTTCATTCTGTTTTCTCATGTTCTGTCCAGATTGATTCCTTCGTTTCATAAGGCGGTCTTTTAGCCCTTTGCTATTCTTGATGTAAGAATCAAACCCATTTTTCTGCAGTACTCGCTGCACCATGTCCGTACTTTCATTCATGTAGGTTAAGGCAATTCTCGGTCGTCCTTTTTCTTCCTTCACACTGTCCATCTCCCGCTTCTTTTCATCTTCTATCCCTTCTTCTCGGTTTTTAGCTTTTCTTTCTTTTCTTTCCGTTTCTACTACCACTGCTTTTTGAATCAATCTGTTTAGGCAGCCAGGTGGATAGCCTAACTGACAAACCTGCCTTTTGCTTCGCTTAGGTGGCTCTTCGCTGTTCTCAGATCTTTCGAATTCTGTACCACTCTGAAAAACTCGTTCTGTGCTATTGCTCTAAGCTGGCTTTTGGGGTGTCCAGATGTGTAAGGAATTCCTCTGTCTGATGTTGTTGGCTTTCGATAGGGCTGATACCAGATCTTTCCATCTGCATTCCTCTCCAACAACACGTCCAAAAACGGCAATCTTCCTTCCTATTCCTTTTCATACGTCACGTTAATTTCTTCCGTCCACGCATTAAGGACTTGCTGCATGTTGTCTGATTGGCCTCTCTTGAAGATGGTGTGAGGGCATCATCCACAAATCTTTTCCAGTTTTAGCTCAGGGAAAGAATTTTTGACGAAGCAATCGAGATGTTGTAAAACTATTTTTGAGATCACTGGTGAGCTCGAGTACCCCATGGGGGCTCCCTTGACTTGCCAGAAAGTTATTCCCTCGTATTCAACATAAACGTGGGACAGGAGAGCTGTCTTTTTCGTACTCATTCCGTTTTATTTTTGCCTTCTTGGCCGAGAGATTAAACATTCTTAAAATTAAAACATGAGTGAGGCTACGAAAAAATTTTTCTACGTCAAACGTGACCAAGATTTCGTCGTCCTCTAACTTGATGTTGTCAATCATTCAGAAGGTCAGCCGTCCTTTTTATGCAACTGTTAGAAACCACATACTTCTTTAACCTCTATGCTAAAAGCCAATCCAGTTTCTGGCACGGTCCTCCTTTCGCAGCTTTAATAAGTCTGAGTGGCTTACCCTCCTTGTGCAATTTTACTTGCGCAAAAATATGCGGGAGCTTTGGTAGGAGTTCTTCTTTCTTCAGAAATCCCTCGTCAACCAGTCTCGTCAAACTAAATGTCACATCCCTCGTGGGCCGATTTCCTAGTGCTTTCTCGGTTTTTTCATACATTCCAGAAGTTTGGATGTCGGTCAAAACTTGCTCCTCGTGCATCCGTCTGTCAACGACCACCGAAACATTTGCTTTATCAGCTCTTAAAATTCTTAAGTCATTCCTCATCTGCAACTTCCTTAGAGCTTCAATCTGTCCCCATGTTAGGTTAACTGGTACCATGGTTGGCTTTCTGATTGCAATCTGTTATAGTCGAATCCGGGAATCCGGATCCCACGTGTACCCATCCAGCAGGGATGGAACATCTGCTAAGAAGTTCGCTCTTGTTTCTTCAGTAGCCCTCGCAGGCCTGGGAATAAACTTGGGATCAAGATTTAGTATACTCAACTCAGCTTCCGACAATTCATTTGCTGCAAGATTTCACAACGTGGGGAAACTTATTTTCTTCTTCATCGTCTGCTTTCAGTTTCAGCGCTAGTTCGTACATTGCTCGGTGTCCACCCAATCTTTCGAGTTTAGCCACGTGTCTTTCCGTCACTTTTTGCCGTTCGCTTTTCGACATATTTTTCACGTAAAAAACTACTTTCTCCATCAGCCTTAACGAAATATTTTCACTTAAAAATGCTCCTATCTCTTCACAATAATTCTTCAATCGGTGCAGATCCGCGTGACATTCCCCAATGCGTGCGATAAGAAACGAGCGGCTCACGTGCGCGGCGATGTTGTGACCGCGCACACCCCTCGCTTTAGGCCTAACACCTAAGTCTTTCGGAATAAGTTGTTCGCGCTTGCAGGCAAGATTGAAAGCTAAATGTCCTTCAAAGCACACTATTTTACGATTGGTGTTCACGAAGTTCCTGAGTTTTTGCAGTACATGATGGGAATGGGCCTCCCGGACAAGTTTGAAAATGTCACATGGTCTA
>JAHWFP010130021.1:2822-34238 GCA_023313725.1 Lithobius niger
CTGTTTCCTCCTCTTCTTTTGAATCCTCTCCATTCACGGCGATTTCCTCTACCTCTTCCACGGTTGCTAAAAATAGAAGGATCAGGGGGTGAGGGGCAGGACGCCATTTTGTGATTGGAACCACCGCAGGTAAAACAAATTAATTTCTTATTAGCTGTTGGTATTGTTTGACCCGGAGAGTATTGTTTGTTTGCATGTACGACCAATGCTGCCGAATTTAAGGATTGAGTTAGGTTAGGATCATTTAGATTTCTTGAATCTTCAAAATATAAAAGTTCTTTTACTTTTGCACAAGTAATATTATTGGCACCCATTGCTGCGAAGCCCATTAACATTACATCACAACTTCTAGGTAACCCCGCCAAAATGCACCATGCCAAATTTGTGTCAGAGATTTTCATGCCACAGTCAGCTAATTCGTATGCACATTCTTCAACCCGACTGATATAACTGCCTATGCTCTCATCTGAAGATTTTGCTATAGAGTAAAATTTTCTATGTAATGCCAGACATCTGAGAACATTGTTCGGTTGAAATGAGCTTTTCAGAAAATCCCATAGTTGTTTAGGAGTAGTGACTGAAGTAGGAATCGTTACACAAGCTGTTGCAATGAAAAGTAAAATTGTTCCCATGGTTTTTTGAGTCCCTACTAACTTTTTATTTGCGTCAGTCTCTTTACTCTCTTCCGTCACATAGGCCCACAAACCTTGATGCATTAAGTAAGCTTTTAATCTTTCTGCCCATTGAATATAATTCGTACCAGTTATATTGGGAATAGTCGTCTGACTTGAAATCGAACCTCCAGATACCATTTTTTAATTTCAAATTTGGCACTGAACGGTATTAATTTTATATCTTATTGTTCTGTTTTTATCGTGTCAGTTCTAGCACGTAAATTCCCGCATTTGGGCAGCCATTAGAAACATTCGAATTTCTTATTTATAAGAATGATACTTATCTGATTATCTTTTTTTTTTCATCGTTTCTTCCCTTTCTTGCCGGTGACGTCTTGGACCTCCAATTTTCTCCTGGTTTCTAAAAATAACGTCACCGCATTTCTTTGCCATGTCTTCTCTAAGTCCACTTTTCCATATTGAGCATCGAATCCAAAGTTCCAAATACACGGCTCCCGCTACCATATTGAAGGGATAGGCGCAGTGGAATTAAATAACTGGAGCTACAAACGGTGGACTCTGAAACTCGGAATGATGACTCACTTTAGTGAACACGGTAAACATCACTGTAGTTTACTTACCCAATGGCGTGACATATTTACATATGGAAGGGACACAGTATTTTAGCACAAAGAATGGTCCAAACGGTTGGAGGAATTTCGATGAAGTGAAACCCCAATAAGCTTCTTTAACAACACATTTCCGTTTACAAACATAACAACCGTTAACAATAATGATCAAAACGATAAACACTTAAGAACTATTGTCTTCAACAAATGACCCAACATCGTCATGACGAATCATTATTGGCTCATGGTGACCCTGCAGGCGTATGTCAGCGTAGTACAGAGTCAATACTTGATGTATGGGTCCAAGGTTAAGGATCCCAGGAATCAACACTTACAGTATTAGTTTCCTGATTGCACTCGGAAAGGTTTCACCACCTCCTAATCGAGTGAACTCCGGATGTGAAGTTCCGTCATTTAAGTGATTTGACAATTTTGCATTGCCATCTTTACATTCGATAAAAATGCATTATCATTCTCTTGACTCCCACACTCTATAGTGACGCATGCAAATGATGATAAGTATAACCAGGAGGAAATGAAACGGGGAGTACACAACTCTAACTCCCGGCCATAGAATCCAGCACTTGTCGTTTTGGAATGGGGCTTCACCACAACACGTAAACCCCAGCCTAAGCGAAAATATCACATTTTCTTGTCAATTCTGTAGATTATTTCAGTTTATGCTTTAGAAATTCAGTTACATGCTTGATTTTGGTTTATATGCTTAAATTTACGCAGATTAGTTTGCTTACATTTGATTTATAGTGGCCAGTGTCGTACAGCATGTTTGTAAGTTCCAACGAACCACAATTTTCGTTCTTCGAACCAGCTCACTCGACTTCCAACCAATCAGAAGGCGATATCGCTTTAACCAATCAGAGAGCAAAACACATTCGCATTTTAGGGGGAAGGCTGACGTAGCAGATGCAAACCAGCTGAGATAGCTGCGATCATCGCTCCACTAATAGTGAGCGACGAACGCAGCTTCAATCCCAGTTTGCCTTGAGCAGACGACGCTCGCATTCTGCTCTCACCGTTTGGAAAGTGAACGGGAGTTTTTTTTCCCAGTTTCAATTCGCAGATTCAATCCTTGTTTGTTTTGAGCAGACGACGCTCGCTATCTGTTCTCACCGTTTGGAAAGTGATCGTTGTTTTGTTCTTCTTAACACTGCTTAGACACGCGTGTAAACAATCTCCCCACCCCAACCCCTACCAGATGAAAGCTCGATGGACAGGGGGCGGCTTAGCGGTTGTGGCATTGCTAGGCCGGCAGGCCATCCTACTCGTATTTTGTGACGTGCCTCTGTGGTTTGGAAAGCGAACGGCGGTTTTTTTCTGAACACTGGTTAGGCACGCATGTAAACAATGATACCCGCCAACCCCCCCCCTGAATCGAATAAGAGCTTGATGGACTTAGCGGCTATGTGATTGCTAGTGATAAGTCTTTATTTACAAACGAACAACTTTGTTTATATATTATTACGCATTTTATTAAGTAGCTAAACCTAACGTAATACGCCATTCTAATCGTGCATTACTTCGATAGCCCATTAAACTGCTGCCTCATCTGTAGCCCTGCAGCATTCATCCTATGCACTGATGGCAACCAACTACCCCACAGTCAAACTGCATTATTACGGTACCTTCCTAAACGACCAAACAGAGCGAACCAAACGCACCACTGTTGGTGACAGTTGGGCACATTCCCTGGTAATATCCGTGTTGATGCGGCTTGATTGACGTCAACATCGTCAGCGATGAATCTGTTTCGTCAAAATTGTTAGCTCGCGCATGCTCAAACCTCCACCCCAGCAAACCACCTCCCTGAAATGGTTCGCAATTTGGCATTGCTCTCGCCTGTCACATCTATTAGCCAATCCTGGTCAAATCCATTAGCCAAGTCTGGTTGCGGTGAAGGTATGACGTATCGAATACTTTGCTGAGCCTGTTGAGCTGTGTTGTAGTTTAGGAAGGTGCTGAACGGCTGATGCAACATCACTACGCACGCGCGACGTCAAGTTTGGAGCCAAACTGTCTCTAACAGTAGTGCGCTCTGTTCGGTGCTTTAAGAAGGAACTGTTAGACTACCTACAACCAGCGGCGTAAATAAACATTTTCCTGGAAATGGGAGGGGGGTGCAAATTACACATTTTTACGCCCCCTTCAGCATGCACAATAAAATTCCACATAGGAGGCATGTTTTAAAATACTTAGCTTTCTCATTATGTTCTTCATTAAAGACCTTTGCATAGTACGTTGCTTACCCAATTATGTCTTCCTCCATCTCTCCCCCAACGCCCAAAGAAAAAATGCCATAAAATGACGCGTAACTTGGGGGCCCCCCTCCCCAACCTTCCTGTATGCGTCTACGTCCATACACCCTACATTAACGCGGTACTCGTGAATTACTTCTCACTTTTTTCAGAATCCACTGTTTTGGGTTTGAAAACCTGACGCAGTACCCACCTGTGGAATTTAGTTAGCTTGTCAAGATTCTTCCGAAGCCACATTCTAAAACTACTTTGCTGCTTTTTTTTTCTGCATTCACTGACTACGATAAAGACATTTCAATGTACCTACTACGTGTCCAATAATAATTGTCCCCCCAACCATCGCTTCATCCTTTCCCCCACACCTTACCCAAACATGAAGGAACACCGGTTCTTCCTGCTGCATCGTCTATCTTCAAACGTTTTTATTTTTATTTAACTACGATGAAACTTTGCTACGATGTACTACTTCTGCTTCACTTACGTAATCAATTTTTCGTCCCCTCCCCCACCTCCCACCGAACGAAGCATACGTAGATTCTTCCTCAGTGTTCCCACTCCCCCGCCACCGTATCTATACGTCGCACTTTCCCCCCCCCCCCCCCCGCCGCTCCACCAACTACGGTTTGGCTGCAGGTCGGGGGAGGAGGCGGTAGCAGTATGCAGGAACTGGCCACTGAAATGTTGAGGTACTTCAACGCTGCGAGGTGCTGGGGAAGGTGGGGGCGGTGTGGGGGGGGGGGGGGGGGTGGCGCGTCGACAGCAGGTCGTTAGCGCCAACCTCAGTCACTGTGCAGTGCTCCGGGGGCACAGTCGCATGAGAGTGGTGTTTCAGATCTGTTAGGCTGGCGATGTAACTTACTGCTAGACAAACGTGTATACAGTCATATAAGCTAGTGTAACACATTTTTTATATAATTTCGCCTACGGTATTTTCTCGAATGATCACCCGGGGGCTTTATTTTCGTGTGCAAAACACGGCGCTCATAATTTTTGAGAACCGATCAGCTAAACTGAAACAAGTGTGTAATCGATGAGCACAAACACAAAGCTTCCACCAAGAAAAACGTAGTGTTAGCGTAGGGAGCTACAGTGAAAGCCAATGTGCGCAAGGCCGTGGGAGTGGGAAGGGGGGGGAGCTGGGATTGGCAATTTTTTTGTTCAAACTGGTAACTTTATGCCCCGACCAAAGGTTTACCACCTCCCCCCCCCCCCCCCGTCATAACAACGAAAGAATGAAGTCTAACTTTAAAGTTTGCACTTCAGATTTAAACGAAAACGACTTTAAAAAAAATATGAAAAGAAAATTATACTTGGATAAGCTCTTTTACGCCCTCTTCAGTCTTTCTTGCCTCCCCCCACTGGGTAACTACGGCCCTGATTGAGTGGCCTTATAATTATACGGCATTTTTTTTAAACTACAAGGAAGCACACACTGGATATCACGTGATACGGTGCCTGGGTGCTACGACGGCAGTTTGTTTAAAACTTTGCTCTTTTAATTGACAGAAAAATTCCGCACCCTGTCAACAGATGTCGCTATAACCAAGAATGCTTCCTATAAACAAGACGTTGCTGTCAAAGAGTGATTTTTAGATGGAGACGGCACGGTTTTTTTTTTCAAATTTCAGCTAAATGTTCAAGGTGCTTATAACTAGAAGCCATCTGTGTGCATTTCTCACTTTAATTCTTCGTTCAGATGGTCTTACGAAATTTAAGTACAAAGGCAACGCAAATAAATCATTTTTAATTACTTTGCCTTAGTACGGTAACAAATAAGCAAGAATTCTTGATATAGTTATACTGCATTGCCAATTTTCCGTGGATCATAAACGAACATAACAAAAAGAAACGTTAAGGGGGGAGGGGGAAGAAGTCTTGGGGCATTTAAGAGCGGCAATATGGTTGGGCCTACAGGCGGCAAGAGCTTAAATCCGGCCCTGACGCTCCCTATATCACGAGCCAAGGCTGTTTGCCGTGATGTCATCGTGAGTCAGCTACTGATGACCGAGAATAGCGGCGCTTTGATCGTCTAAGTGAACTAACCCAGTCACATGATGCGCGTGTCACGGCACACAGCCTTGGCGCGAGGTATAGACAGAAGGTAGATTAGAAAATGGGCTAAGTTTTATTAATGCCCAACCCCAAGTTTTTTCTAAATTACTGCTTTGGCATAGACACACGTGCGTTTATCATGCGACTTGCAGCAAGTAATCTTTGCTAGTGGCAGCAAATTCACCACTGTTGCACATTACATGCGCTCTGGACAGTTGTAGTAACTGATATATGCTTCTAACAATGTGCCTTCATGTTCAAAACATTGCTTTAGGACGTTTTCTTGTAACAAATAAATAATAAGCTTGATTATCGGGATCGGTTTGGCATGGAAATTGCCTGGATTGGAATTGGCGTGTCAGATTGGCAGAGAAAGCAACTATTTTACACCCAGGGAAGATTGATTTTCAAGTCCAAATGCAAACTTTTGGAAAATGGTAATGAAAATAGTTGTCGTGAATCGCTTTGGATATAATTTTAATGTTGTAAGCTTTTACGTCAATTTTGTAGTAAAAAAAAAACAGATTTAAGGGGAAGGCCTTAACTCGACGATTTGGTACTTAAGATCATTTTAAGAGTGAGCAGGGCGTTAAATACGAGATTTACGGTATCATTCTCACAAATGACTTGTCCATCTTCCAATGCAGAAGCTGTCGTAGCGGGCGTGTTGCATCTTGGTGGGTTTTGGTTGTCGCGTTAGGCCTACTTTTTCTTTGTCAGAGGTTCGGTTACATTAGATCAGTTGTTTTCGTCCGGCTTTCACTAATAAGGGTACAGTTTTTCTGAGCAGTGACTTTCCTAATACTATGGAAGTTTGTTTAGTCCACTACAAATCTTGGTGGGCAAAAACGTTGTCCACTACAAATCTTGGTGGGCAAAAACGTTATCTTGTGGTACGGTACTACCACAACCTACGTTCAGGCAATTGGTACAGAAAACGTCTTTAGACTTAAAGAGCAAATACATCCATTTTGACATGCATGCTTTACTTTTGGATCATTTACACAATAACTAAACAAAAGAAATGCGGTAAGAATACGTTACGTTGAAAAAACGAACCATAATACTTAAGTCAAATTCCAGAAAGGATGTGCATTTGAGGGGCCTTGAATCACTGGCAATCCAGCACGAAATATCCCTTGGTTCAGTGCTTATGAACCTACAAGGCCCCTCAAATCCTTCAATTCAGCATCTCATCAGCAGGGAAGTGAGCGAGCGCCTTGCGAAAAAATGGTAGTGAGCTCCTTGTAAATGCGGAGGGCTACGAGTCGCGTCGCGGTCGTCGTCTGCTTTCCACAACAGTAGATGCACGTCGGACATTGTAAATGATGTAAATTTTGTAAATTAAATACTTGTGGTGGCCTGAAGAAGACAGACAGACTAAATTTTCCATCCATAGTCAGCAGTCTGTCGAAACTTCGCAGATTCGCATAATCAGGTTTGATGTTTTTGAATTTGTGCGTGAAATTGACGTCGTAATACGTTACGTACGTCCGATACAACAATTTAATTATTGCATCACCAAAACACGACATGGAGACCGCCATTGTTTTGCTGGAACGCGCAGAAATTAATGCCGACTGATGTCACTCTTCGATTTCGACTCGCAGCCCTATTGTCTGATAGCTCTATTGTCTGTGAGAGCTCGAGTGTCTGACGGCCTTAGCTGGCCACTACAACTGTCGGCCAGCTAAGGCCGTCGGACGCTTGAGTTCTCACAGCCAATAGAGCTATCTCAATCGGCTGCGAGTCGAAATCGAAAAGTGACATCTGTCGGCATTAATTTCTGCGCGTTCCAGCAAAACAATGGCAGTCTCCGTGTCGTGCTTTGGTGATGCAATAATTAAATTGTTGTATCGGACGTACGTAACGTATTCGTACCGCAGTTCTTGTGTAAGTGATCCAAAAGTAAAGCATGCATGTCAAAATGGACGTAATTGCCCTTTAATTGTTTGTCAGTAAACTTATGATAGTAACTATATAAGTTCATCTATCATGGATTTAGTATGATAGTATTTAAATCCATGACAGATGAACGAACATACATAGTTACTATCATACTTTTCTATGGTCAGATGCAGCTATCAGTGCCTTTAAAGTATTTTCATGTGCATTTTAAACAGTGTTTTCCAGTAGGCTTGTGGTGTCTCTGCTCACCATTGGAGGGCGCCACCATCCATCCAAAGTGCAATGCGGTGCTTGTTGAGGGAGGGATTCAACAAAAAGAACTTACAATGGAAACGAGTAGACAATTTTTCTACATTTTCGATTCTCTTTGTCGAATTCCATCCTCGTCGCTATTATGTTATAGACTGTGCTAAGTTTTATGATCTATAGATGTGAAGGAAGTGAACAGACTCAAGGCTTTTGTTTACTGACCGTGTTTCTCGTCAGCTAGATTGTTTTATTCATTTGATCAGCTGATCAGGAGCTGACAACAAGCATCAAATTGCACACTGGACGGATGGTGGCGCCATTTGACGGTGAGCAGCTACACCGCAAGGCTAACTGTGGGTTAGTTGCAAAACTAAGGTCAATCGTTTCAACAAAAATCCAAGTTTACACAGTTTACAGTAAAGTATTACCGTATTTCCTCAAATGAGCACACAGACAGTTATTTTCGTAACACAACCCGATGCAAAACAAAGGCCAGGCACTTTTTTATTTTTGCGTCAGTTAAACTGCGACGTGCATTTAGGGCAAAGCGCCTAAAGATGGGTGAGATATAACTTAAAGTCGGTCATGAATGTTACATTTTCCCGAAGCAATTATTTTCTAGGGATGGGTCGGTTTCATTTTTTTGACTTCGGTTCCGGTTTCGGTTTTTACGCCCACAAAACCGCGGTTTCGGTTTCGGTATCGGTTTTTGCCACCATTCTCCCCAACCAGCTATTTTTCTATTTTTTTTTTGTAACAGAAGTATTACTAGCTTCTAACTCCAGCTTTCACTTTCAGCAGCGTCATAGACCATGGTCCTAGATGTGGCACCATTTTCCTCTGCTATGATTTAATGATTAGGAGCTTTGTTGTCATTTATACTTAGAAAATGCTAATTTTTTTTTTAATTAGAAAATCAAATCAATTTTTGATTTTTCGAACACCGTACGAAAAACCGACAAAATCCAAATCGGTTTCGGTTTTCAGTAAAAACCGAAAATCCGAATTCGGTTACCGACCCATCCCTATTAATTTCACAAGGAAATCTTGATGCACCGATGGCGAAATTAGTATCGGGGAATTTCAAGTATTTTCATTAAATTTAAAACGGGGCTTTTATAATGGGGGAGGAGAGCAATCATTTGAGTTAATTACCACGTAGTCCAACTCAAATGTAAACAAGTGACATTAAAAATGTCAACAGGCTACTCATCAATATCGCAAATTTTTGATAGGCATTATCCGAAAAAATTTTACTTTCTCTCCGTTCTTCGTCAGGCAGCAAGGACCAGTCTAATGTAGGCTGTACTTCACACATTTCTTGCTGCCTGACGAAGATAGGACTGAATATAATTTTTTTTTTCGGTTGCCTAACGAAAATTCGTGATACTGGTTAGTAGTGACATTTTGAGTTAGTATCATTTGTTTACATTTGTGTTTCTATCACTCAAAGTTGAATGGTCAAATTCTTTGTAGTACCAGTCTACGGTCTACGTGTATTTACGTGGTACTACATGGTAATTAGTTCAAATGACCCGCCCCTTATTAAAGCCCAGTTTTAAACTTTTAGGATAACCACAGAGTTCTAATGTCGTCATTACTAATTTTAACAAAAATGTATGGAATCACAAATTCGGCATAGTTAATGCATTTTGTCACCAGTACAACAATATCAAAATAGAAAAACGACCGTGGGGTTAAGATTTGTACGCAAATTACGTTGCTATAACAACAATACGCTACCGCATTTTTGTGATTTCACTCGGATTTCCTAGCACAAAAACATAACGAAAGAAAGGTGAATTTTTCCGATTTGTAAGGTGTACATATCAGACTTACTAAAGTTAATTTTTCCG
This sequence comes from Lithobius niger, assembly GCA_023313725.1. Lineage (NCBI taxonomy): Eukaryota > Metazoa > Arthropoda > Chilopoda > Lithobiomorpha > Lithobiidae > Lithobius > Lithobius niger. Next base: position 12,404 of record JAHWFP010130021.1, read on the forward strand.
CTTTGAACAGCAATAACGGTAAAGGCAGCTCTTCATTTTGCACAACGATCGATATACCAACTCCAAGTTGTTTTAAAAAACAAGCCATAACACACCGTTTAAAAATGGAATGTAACACAGATTTTGGAGAACACAAAAGACGAATTTTTAAACCTTACACGATTCGTTATTTACAAACCTTTTATGCTAAAATGAATTTTTTGTGCGCACAAAAACGAAAGTAAACAGACCACGGGTAGGCATAACGTACAAACGCTGCTTATAGAGTAGCCTACAACAACAAACAAATTTTGAACGCTGAATTTTTCTCAATTGCATAAGTTTGTCACATCTCCAAGCATTATTTTACAGACATTGTTAGGCTAAAAGAATTTTTTACACACCCAATTTTTTGCATTACGGTAAGGCCTAACGCTGCTATCGCCACTTGTTCGCCAACACTATCACGGATTGGGCGGGCAGATGTCAATATGAATCACGGATTAAAACTCGATCTGCCATTATACAAGCAATTTTTAGTCGTTCAGTCAGGTTGGGTTGGTAAATCTTAGACGAATCACTTTCAACAAAAGATCCTTTTCACCATTATGGTCGACAACACAACGCACCACAAAATAGCTTTCACAAAAATGGCGCTTGTCTACTGTAAAATTCCTGCGTTGTTATTGGTTGATGGCCAACTCGCATCATCCAATCAGAGTGCGTATTGCGACGTTGGGTGACAGGAGCTCCTGGACTCGTACCACCCGTGGGGTGGCAGCAGACACTTCCCTAAAATCAAGAAATCAAGAAATCAAGAATTCTTGCTAAAATTAACCACATAACTCACACGGAAAACTGTTGTACTACGCCAACTGTTAAATTGACAGTTGCCGTTTCGTGATTTCGGCAGTTCTTTTACTTTCGACAATCAAATCATGACGAGGCGAAAACTGGTCACAGTTAAATTAACACGGGTCCGCCTGAAGCCGGTGTAAATCTAGGATTTACAAAAAACTTAGTTAATACATCGACAGTGTTTGTCAGGTGCGTGCATGCATTCCAATGCTACCGCTAGTTTGTGGACACACATAGAACTAACCGGTGCAAAGTGAGGCTCCAAATCAACGTCGTTTTTGTCAACTCCCGGTCATTTCGTGAGATTTCTCGTATCCAGACGTTAAGCCTGTAGTGTTGCACGAATCTTCTTCAAAGGAATTTGTTCTGTTGACAAACGTTTTGAATCCTAGCACGCAGTGGCGTAACTACAATGAGGCAGAGGAGGCAGCCGCCTCCGGGCCCACCGACTTTGGGGGGCCCCACTCTCACTGGCCCCAATTTAAAATTTGTTTGTAACCGTAGAATATGAGTTGCGTGAAAAAGAGTTGTCTTGTGTTGCAAAAACTTAATTGTTTCATTTTTTTATGGGGGTGGGGGGGGGGGGCAATCCACTGGGTTCTTGCCTAATGTGGCAAACACTTCAATTTTTTTTATGAAGGGGGTCAGGAAAGGCCCCCCCTCCCATGCGCCGTAAAAACAACATTTTTGTGTGAAGTGGGGGGAGCGACCTCAACTGGGCTCTTGCCTCTTGTATGGGAAAACTCCCTTTTTTTTTAATGAAAGGGGCCCCCTCCTCTGGGTTCTCACCTAGTGTGGCAATAACTGATGTTTTTTTTAAGGGGGGGGGGAGGTAGGCCTCCACAACATTCCCGCCTCCGGGCCCCAATTTCGAAGTTACGCCTCTGCTAGCACGAAACAAGCAATCGGCGCAGCCTTTCCCTTATCACAGCAATAATAATTCGGCGCCGTCACTAACTTTAACTTGCTGCTGGCGCCATCGTGTGAGCGGAACTGGCGGAGCCCCCCCCCCCCCCGGCAATAGCATTGCAAACAGCGCATATTGCCAACCCATATGAAATATATATGGAAGCATCCTTCCAGATTGGGCATGTTTTAAAAGGCCTGGTTCATTTCACAGACAACCACTTCACATAAAGCTTATTTCACAGGCACTCATTTCACAGACACCATCACTTTGCATGTATTTATTTCACAGTCAATCATCTCACAGACACGATCATTTCACAAACACTCTTTCACAGAAATTAGTTTCACATACATTAGTTTCACAGACAATCTCGCAGACATTAGGCCTAAAAAAACTAACGGTATTTTAAAAGCCCTTAAATATTATTTTTTGTTTATTTCTAATATAAGCTTCGTATCCATTAAAAAAAAAATTGACGGCTTGACCTTCATAAAAATCAAATCTGTTTTAAAACGTCCTTGAATTTGACTGGAGGGGAACCACAAAAGGAAGGTGAGGTGGAACAGGCTGGGAAGGGGGAATAGGAAGGAAGGTAGAGAGGAAAAAATTACATGAAAAAAGGGCCCCTTAACACATTGGTTATTTGTGCCTATAATTTAAGAAATCGAACCTGGCCAGCAAAATAGTACACAGCTGAAAAGCTGCTGACAACTGACAGATAAGAAATAGTACAGAGGCGAAAGGCCTGTAACGATATTTTTTTTAAATTCTGTAATTAATGTTTGGAAATGATCATGTGAAAAAGCTATTAACAACTTTTCAGAATTTTAATAATTTTTAGAAATATGAATATGTCTGTGAAATGATTGGCTGTGTCATTGAAACGAGTGGCTACAAAGTGATTGTCTGTGAAATGATCGGCTTCCGTTTTAGCTGATGCATTTGTGGTTTGTTACGAATATTTTTCGCACCTGAAGTTGGCTTCAGCCCCCCTGCACACTCGCCACTCCCTGTCGTGCATATTTCTCATAATCTCGCCATAACATTTTATATTTACTGATACTTGTAACATTACAGAATGGTAAGAAAGATTAATAATACGTAGTTGAGAAAACAAGAAAAGTTGACGATGCTGTTGCTAGAAAATGTACGTCCACTTCTTTTTTCAAGAACAATAAAATTATAAAACCAGGGACGAACACACAGGCGTATAATCTAGACAGGATGCTATGCGCATCCACGATACTCCCCTAACTCCACCTAACTCGACAATTCGGCTTCCATTGAGACTGGCGAGTGATCAACGCCGTTGAAAAAATTTGAGAGGCTGTTGTTTATACTGAATTAGTGGCATAGGATTCCTGCCTCAAGGTTTTATAGATAACTAGAGGAAACCCACCTTAGCTTAACAAATAGTTTTCTTGCATTGCTTAATGTATGGTTCCATGGAAAAAAAATGTTTTCCCAGCAATGGAATGTCAACACAGACTGTTTAGAACAGAAGCCTGGAATCATCACTGTTGTCTAGTAGACAAAATCATTCTACAACCTGGAAACTGATTAAACGGATGCGGGTGAACAACCAACTCATGACGTCAAAATCCAAATTCATAAAATTCGGAGCCTATGAAAACGAACAAGAAAACAGTGTACACAAGCTAATGCAAGAATTAAAGGTTTCATAATCTGTTTTGTTTGTTGTTGGTTGGTTGGTTGCTAGCTGCAGAAATCCAAGTGGAAAACCCACGATCTTTTTTACATACCACAATCGACATGAGCACGAGACACCACAGGGCCTGCGCACTGACAACAATGTAATTAGCATTCCAAACTTTTCTGGGATTTTGGGGTTTTTTTTAATTGGGATTTATTTGTTGGGGGATTTTTTAGCAAGGAATTTTTTAATCGGGGTTTTTTTCCGGGATTTTTTATTCTACATTTGTACATCTTAAGCCATCTGTCCAAGGCCATAACAAAGAATTTTCGAATCCATTATGATGGCTAGTCATTGTCATGTTGTAATTAGGCAGAGGAAACGTTGCTAGCAGTAGAATGACCTTGATGTCATGTGCAATGGTTATCCACATGCCTTCATATGATTTGTGAAGGCTTATTTACAAAGCCTGCAGTAGAATGATCTTGATGTAATCTGCAAAGGTCATCCACTTGTATTCACATTCTTTGTCATGCATTCCAAAGCTGGCTAGGAATCCACCGAATACAAAATTTGCCGAATACCGAATACCGAATATACAACCGAATGCTTAAGTTGCCAAATACCGAATGCCGAATATATAACCAAATACTCAACTTGCCGCATACCGAATATACAACCGAATAGTTAAACTGCCGAATACCGAATATTCGGCACCAAACAATTTGCATATTCGGCGGAAAACCGAATTATTCGGTTCTGTGCCGAATAATGGCAGAATAGGCCGAATACCGAATTATTCGGCCAAATACTTGACCGAATACCTGTAATTTAAACATATTTGTTCATTTTTTTTCTTCTTTTAGAAATGTCAGAGGACAATTCCTCACAAACCAAAAAGTAAATGCTTAGCTAAACGTTCTTGTATTCACACAATTACATAAATTTATACTAAAAAATATTCGGCCAAATACCAACAAATCTTAACACTATTCGGCCGAATACCGAATAATTCGGCCAAAATAAGTATTCGGCCGAATACCGAATATTCCTATTCGGCCAAAATCAGTATTCGACCGAATACCGAATAGCACTATTCGGCCAAAATCAGTATTCGGCCGAATACCGAATACTTGAATTTTTGGCCAAAGAGGCCGAATACCGAATAATTACCGAATATTCGGTGCATCCCTAAAGCTGGCAGTGGAATGACCTTGATATCATCTACAAAGGTCATCCACTAGCTCTCATCCTTGTTTGACATAGTTTGTGAGATGCAGTGAAATGACCATCTTGGCAACACAAGATATTTGCCTTACGTCACTTGCGCTGGTGCATGGCACAATACGGTGGTAAATGCGTTAACTAAAACAGGAGGAAAATATCCCATTGAAATAATAACGAAATAAATAAACAAAAAAAGCGCTCCTGCAATTTAACGGTTATATACTTGAAATACGATTTTGGGGTTCTATTGTTGCTTTTACATAAAAGGTTTATATACACGACGAGGGGGCGTTTACATCCGTTCAGCGGGACCGCCATGCTCACTGAACTTGTTCTTTGCTGAACATGGAAACCTCTTTGAGACCCACGCCATCCAGATCCCTGAGGCTAGGATGCCGAGAGCCAAGGTATTCAGCCTAGCCCCCAATCACGTTTCTATTGCTCACGTCTCTTGCAGTTCCCCCCAAATCCCTAAGGTGCCTCCTCCTCAGTTGGGGACCGCGATAGACAACGCGCCAAGTCGACAGCGACTGCCCCCAGTCACTCAACCGGTCAGCGTAGCGTCCTCGGTGCCCCGTCCCGCGCAACTGGAGACCACCATACCTATATTAGCAAGAGCAAATATTACCTATATAACCTATATTACCTATAGTACCTATATTATATTACCTAAGCTATATTACCTATATAAGCAAACGCAAATTGCAAGGCCCCAGGACCCTATCTCAGGCGAAGATTATGTGGATGAAAGGAGCAGCACTCCCGACGGTGAGCGCCCAATAGACCTAACCCCACCCGTCGACTTTGTGTACACCCCATATGAATCTTGGGCCTTCTGTAGGGCCGTCAGCCCCCAGTCCCCAGACAATGATCCTGCATCTTTCCAAGAGGCTATGCAGCACTAAGACTGTGAGCAGTGGAAAAAGGCCATCCAGGCGGAGCTCCAGATGTTGGAGGATCTCAAGGTTTGAGAGTTCGTCCCCCGCTCACCGGGGAAGAAGATACTGTGCTCCAAATGGGTTTTGACTAGGAAATACAATTCCGACGGCTCTTTACACAAGTATAAAGCAAGACTTGTCACCTGTGGTACAAATCAGAGGACAGGCATCGATTTTTTATACAGCAACTCACCTGTTGTGAAGACACAGTCACTTAAAGCGATAATAAGCCTCGCCGCAGCCAATTGTTACTCCATAAGAAGCTACAATGTAGCTTCGGCCTATATATGGTCAAAACTCGATGTGGAAGCCTACCTGGCGCCCCAGCCGGCTCCTGTCGACTGTCCTGGGATGTTGTCTGCCACCTCCTCAAGTCGTTGTATGGGCTTCCTTCCTCAGGCCGGTGCTGGTTTTTACACCTAAGATACACCTTGCTAAAGTGCGGCGTCCAACAACTATGGAGCGACCCATGTATATTCCTTCTCCGACGGGACACGAGAGTCATGGTCATGTGTGCCCATGTGGACGACTGCTTGTCCTGTGGCCATGATTCTTTGATGGACAAGGTTGCTACAGACATCAACAAACACTTCACGTTCATCCAGACTTCCAATGCGCTATACTTGGGATATTATCTGGAGTCTAACGAAATTGGGATCTTCCTCTCTCAATCCAAGTATATTGATAGGGTTATGAACGCCTTCGACCTCCAGGACGCTGAACCAGTGCGCACACCCATGGTACTTTCCCAGCGATTGGACGACTAACAGGACTCGCCACCCTGTGATGTTGGGATATACCAAACAATCATCGGCTCCCTACAGTATGTAGCTCAAGGTTCGAGACCCGATGTAGCATTCCTCGTGTGTTCACTATCGCGTTTCTGACATGCTCCCAGGGCCATATACCTTGAAGCTGCGAAGCGCATCGTCAAGTACCCTAAAACGACCTGGCACTACCGAATGGTGTACCAGTGGGGCGGCAGCCCTGGACTTACCGGCTGCTCTGACGCTTCCTGGAGCACCACATTTGACGGCAAAGGCTTCTCTGGTTTCACGGTTACCGTGTACAGCTCCTTGACCTTCTGGAAGGCTGAGAAGCAAAACGTCACATGCCTCAGCAGCATGGAATCGGTGCTCGTCGCGGCGACGGACTGCACAAGAGAGTTACTCCGTACCTTTGAATTGCTTATGGAATTGGGCTTCACCGACTCGCCATACCTCCCGATTAGCCTTTCAACGGATAGCCAGTCTCTCATAGCCTTGGTCTAGATCTGGGTGCCAGATCCAAACAATACGTATGCAAGGTTTGGTTCCTCCGGGACATGGCTATGGCCGGGAAGCTTCAACTCGCCTATGTTCCTAGTGAAGACCTCGTCATTTCGATCCATTTCATAGTACTAGTGAAGCCGAGTGTGAACGCCAATCTTGTTCCATATTTAATTCCCTCAAACCCTGACTGTGCAATAACTCTATACTATATCCATTTACTATTGCCAGTCCTGCCCATTCCGTATTCAACTAAATGCCATGTGTGGGGGTAGTGTATTTCCATATTTACCATTTTCCACTGAATAAACCGAGGAAGTAAACATTCCGCACAGATCCGTAGCTGTGCGAGTCCTTCTTTCCCCTCATTTACTGAACTGCAGTCCCTATGGTACAGGAGTTGTACGATCCACCACCTCTGATAATTTATTCACAATTTAATGTTCGCGCGTAAGCGACCCTGCGGTCGGACTTGTTCAGGGATAATAATTCCTACGGACTTATCTCTCAACGCGGACCGGCTGTAGACACCCTATACCCCACCTACGTTTTAAGACAACATCTAGGAAATTATCATAATCCCCTCGTTTCCCGTGGCAGCATATTTCCGACAATCTTCTTATGCCAACACACATATATCACCTTTCATGTCCAGAATTGTGTGATGAACGTTTTTGTTTCACATTATGCTTTTGATTTACTAATGGTCAAGGATACGGTCAAAAAGCCGTTGTCGGGGGGTACCGGGGCGCCCCCGCACCATTTCACCCCTCCTCTTTTTCCCCCTTCCCAGATGGGGGTTTTAAACTAGCTATACCATTACTATTGTTCCCAGTTACCCTTCATGTGCATCCAGCATCCATACTAAATGTCAAGCTTTTCAACAACAGATATTTGCCTTACAACATTTGCTCTGGTTCATGGTGCAATCAGGTGGGAAGTGTGTTAACTAAAATAGGACGAAAAATATGCCATTGTAATAACATTAACAGCTGTTTAGAAACCGTATTTCGTCGCAATGGAATTAAATTCTAAACTGGTAACAACTGTTTAATGAAGTTAGCTTACTGACTTCAAAAAAAAGTTGTTCATTATAAGCCGTAAGTTTTTGTCAAAATCAAAAAGAAGTAGTGCACATATGGGTATACAAATTTCAGCTAAATTCAGTCGAAATTGGATTATTTTGCGACTTCAGCAATTTTTTGGCTTTGAAAGGAAAAATGTTACATGAAAGGAAAAATGTAAAAATACGAATGGAATGGAAAATGGAAAAAAGTTCACCATTACGTTCGCTGTTATTTCTTGCCAGAATTTTATCTATATTAGTAATACGCTCTTGCCAAAAAATAATCTAAAAATAATCCTTATTCAGCCGCAAAAGAAATTCCCATGAAAAAATGTTAGGTCCAAACTTTGTGTGAAAGCATGAAAGACGGTATGGATGCACAAAGCACATGAAGGGTAACAGGAAAGAAATAGCTATGGTAGCTGGGTCATACCCCCTTTCCTCCGTGGGGTATGGGTATAACCAAAAAAAAAAAAGGTTGCTCCCTTTGTGTGAAAAGCTTGAAAGATGGTATGGATCCAAATCAAAAGCATAATATTAAACAAAGATAGGGTCCACTACCCTCACAATGTTAGTAGTTGATTTCTGGAGGGGAGGAGGGGGGACATTTGCACAGCCTCTATTTCAACTAACCTGCATAATATTAGTAACCAGTTTTAGGCATAATATCTAGGGACCTGTAATGTGATTAATTCGTAATCCGTAAGTCTATCAAAAAATGCCCACAGAGAATTTCGTGGGTTTTTCAGTTGAGATTTCAATGAAATTTAAAAACCAATAGTAATATCATTTTTTTTTATATGTTGGGTGTTGATTCTAGAATGGGGGGGGGGGTGAGGTCACTGAATTGCCCCTTTACTTCCTTCATTCCTTTAACCCTACAAAGTTATAGTTGGTTTTGGGGCAATGTACATAATGTTAGTATCTATAACATCTTGGCAACTGTAAGTCAATAAAACCTAGCAAAACGGGTTGGTCCCGTTTGTACACTTACAGTTTTCGAAGCAATTTAGTATTCATATAATCCTGGTGCCTTATCAGTAAGACACACTGAGTTATTTTCAATTCCACTGTGCAATACATCTGGATTGCACTGCACAATGACAAATGTTGATACTACAATATAAACAATTCTGCCTAACTTTCCTTTCCAACTCTTTATAAAATAAAATAAATAAATTCTGTGGTAAATCTACTTTCTAACATTTACATGCATGCATTCCTGCTGTGGTTAAAAAAAACAACACTTCAGTGGATAACAAGCAACTGCATGGTTTAAACTAATACCACTTTGTGGGCAACCGAAAATTATTATTTGCACAAGTGCCTCCACACACACCTTCCTCCCCTTGGAAAATTGGCCTCCTAACATTGTAGTTTCGCAGATCGAAAATAGTTTCCACAGGCTACATGATCTTAGACAGGGCCAGCTAATGTCACGATTACCATTTATAAAGTTGAAAGAAAACTGTCCTTCATATTTGTTTGTCTCACATTTAACCCTAATACAATACAGTTTCAAAACCTCCTACAATGCATTCCTAAAATTTAATAAGGGCAACACTAAAACAACTGTTTCTCCGTAAAACTAATTAATGGAAAAGCTTGCATTCAATAAAATGTAAAACAACAATTATCTTCCAACGTCGTTTTACTCAGACTCCCCCTTTCTTCAGAACTCTTGGGTATGATTTTTTGAAATAAAACAAAACGGAAATGTCACAGTTTATTAAGAGCATTTTTGTCTTGGGCGTTCTGGTTGTTGGGTGGGGGCGGCCCATGAGGGGAACGGCTTAGCTTTTTTTCTCTTAAAGAGATATCAAGAAATGATTAAAAAATAAGGAAACGAGGCTGTCAGTATAGGCCTACGTCAACTTTCAAGTTTCTATTTTATTAAGTTGCTAAGCCATCCTTTTTGACAGCTGGGATGTTCCCCAAGTGCCCTCTGTGAATTAAGAAATGCACTAGCTGGACGATCAAATTTCTCACATTGAGTTTACATCTTTAAACTAGTTTGATTATATTATTAGCCTAGTTTATGTAGCTCATTAACTTTCAAAGTAACTCAAAGTCTAGACAGTTGATTGTTCGGTATGCAAAGTATTGTATGGCTATATAGTATCGCTAACTCCAGTTTCTACTATAACTAACATTGAATGGATTAATTAATAGGCTTGTTTTCGGCCTGGAGGAGATTTTATCTAAATTTGTATAGACCGAATCCTGTAACCGAATATTACTGCCCTTTTACAAACTAGCTCATAAAAATATAGAAAGAACATCCCGTAAGGGAGACGTGAAAAACAAACTACTTAATGCGTGCTGTGACGTAATTGGCCTCCCGGCTTTCGCTCGTATCACGTGTTAAGTAGCGGGTTAAAGTGTTAATCACGTGGGAAGTACGGTGGGCAGTAAAATATTAATTCTTTTATTCTGAAGTTTTCATTTATTTTTATCTAGTACCTGATTGGACTTGATCTCCATTTCGACAAATGTACCTCGTTGCATTTTGGTGGCAGATCCACTAATCAGTGCCGCAACTAGCTTTTTTAAAGGAAGGGTGCAAAGGCAAAATATTGGGCCTTTCCTCAAGTAAATAATTTTGGGGAGAAAAGGGCTCCTAACCCGGACTAAACAACAGTGAGTTTGTCACTTTTAGGCCCCCTGACTAGTAAATTTTGTGCCTCGTACCTCCTGGGCCTGGGTGCCTAGCACTCCCCTTAATTTTGGCCCTACCGCTAATGCAGAGCTCATGTGTATTAATCTAGTGATGTTTAGCATTCGCCTAAATACTGATCAAATATATACTAGATAAATATATAAATGTGTCGGGCCATACAATCTGCTATAAAAGACACACATACCAACCTAGTGGTAGATTTCCGTATGTCATCCATTAATTGGACTTCCTATTCATTTTCACACGAGAATGACTGTACTTTCTGACAAACTGCCGACCTATTTCCATTACAAGTTTCCCCATGACAGATTTTGGAGCATATCATTAATAAACACATTTTGGGTTTACCTTAAATACATAGTCTTTTGCCTGTTAACCAATTTGGATTTCTGTCAGGAAAATTAACGACACAAACTTTTAAGTTGTCTGGTCTCTTGATTCGCCTCTTGATTTTAGCGTCCCTACCGATCTCATATTAGCTGATTTCTGAAATGCCTTTGACTTGTTCGTGCACAGTAAACTGTGTCACAAGCTCTATCACCTTAGAAGTAAGAGGGGGTTTACGCAAGGATAATTTTCTCGCTTACTAGCTTTTACTTGGTCAATACTAAATCTGCTGGCTGCTTCTCGCCTTTGCCGGAGAATACGGCTTTCGAGTTGTTTATACGTAGTAACCATGGCAACAACCGCGGACGCAAATTTCTCCTCGTGCCTCCCAACACGACGTACGATGCGTGCAACATAACAGCGTCGATTTATGACAACTAGAAAACAATTTTTATTACAGTACAAGACGATGGATAGATTTCTGAATGACGGTATTCGATGCTTTGTATTCGATTCCACAACCCCGAAATGGACGCCATGTTGGATTTTGAATTCTCGCTGCAAGTAGCTATTTATTCTAGCGTCGATTGATCACTGCTGGAAGCTGTTTTTTTCAGCGAGAATAGCAAATTTTGGAAATAGCGTGAAATGGCAACAATGTTGTAGCAATGTTTAAAATGACTGTTGCACTTTGTTCTTTCTCCGTGTTGTTATTTATAATGCATTTAATTTGTTGTCTATTACCGCATTCATTTAATAGAAACGGGAAATTAATCGTAAATAAATAACGGTTGCCTAGTAAATAGCTTTCGGCGAGCGAGAAGGTCTCGTTGCGTAAACGAGCCCTTAGGGTCATATATTGGGATGAATATCTGACTTTCTGTATGGACGAAATCAGGTTGATTCTGTTGGTCGGATTTTGTTACCTACACTGCCAGTCACTTCTGGTGTCCCTGAGGGTCAGTGGCCCACCCAGACTGGGGGGGGGGGGGGCAAATGGATGCACTTGTACCTCCCAAGACCCGATTAACAGTAAAACTAAGCAATTACAAGAGCCTCGATTTTTTTAGTCTTCTGTGTAGCCGTACAGGCTGAGAAGACTATTGCAACGACTTTGTCCGTCCGTCCGTTCGTCGCTTTTTTCAACTTCGTAACGGTACCAGATATTGACGACCATTGTTTACAACGTTAGATTCAGTGTGAGAAGTTAGTCAAATAACATGGCAAATTAAAACACCGTTACTTCCTTATGTTTGCCCAGTCGCGATGGTAAGTCAGCTCAGTTTGTAAAATCTGTTTTATCAGCTTGGTCTACTAATGTTTGAAAAGAGAGAGACGGCATATTTGAGCATGTTACTGTGACGATGCCGGGTCGTCCCAGTGACGTAGCCACCCTGCCCGGGCTGGTCACCAAACGTGCAGTGTGTAAGGTGACACCAGTCTGGCTAATAGAATAGCTAATAGAATTCTTCGACGTAACTAAATTAAATAATAACATTTGATCGTCGAATTAAAATCCTAAGGATAACACTCAATAAAAACAAATGGATTTTAGCTTCGTTTAAAATAGTCTCGTCGCATTGTTGCATAAATGAATAGGCTTATCGTCAAACCAAATTCTCCATTAGGCGAATTACGAAATTAAAATTGCATTTTTAAAATTAGGCCTAAAAATGAAAATTAGGCCTGAATTCATGTTACCATGGCAACGTCAACTTGCTACAAGTCGCTGTTGGCTTCATCAACAGCGTCTCTCTCGTCACTTCCCTACCACCACTGATCTGTAGGCTACGTTGCGTGTTACGTTGTAACACTGTAATTGTGTGGCTGAAGGTGCACCGTGTTGCAAAAATGAATAGGCTTACTATGCAATCCATATCTCCGTTAGATGCTACTTGTGAAATTAAAACTGCAGGTTAAAATTAGGCCTAAGAGCTGACAATTACGCCTAAAATGCAAAATAGGCGTAAAAGCTAAGACATTTTTAACCGACAATTGTGATGGCTACTGCTTTTAGATTAGTATAATATAGCTGTTGTAGTACATGATAGAGGTGTGCACCTCAACATTGGAGGTGGAGGAACTGTACAGAAGACTGGTGCGACTAGGCGGTCGCTGTAGCCGCTTGTTTTTCTACTGACATCAGAAATGCCTCTTTTTCGCCTAAAGTAGGGCAACGTTGGTTTATGCTACTATGGTCTCAAATTAAGCTTCTTAAAAGTAGGAAAATTCGCTGAAAGTGTTAAAAATGCGTTAGCTTTCGGACCAATTTTCATATTTTTGTCCCCCTCCAAACAAATTTCCTAGATGAGTCACTGTTCAGGCTTCCGTTGGTGCCTTTCTTTTCGTTCTTTATCTGAGAGAGTTAAAAGCTACAGACCCATCAAGTAATGTCAAGGAGTGCCCCCTTATACCCTGCACTCCCTGACATACAATAAACGAGGTCTCACATACCTTATAATAGTTCATTACGCTTTACTTGTACTTAAGCATCAGCCAGCTCGTGGTGGTGCCTCAGCTCGTGTCTAGCTCTCTCTCCCAAGTGACGCCGTCTCCAGACTCTCAGGTCAGTGGTGTCACCTTACACACTGCACGTTTGGTAACCAGCCCGGGCAGGGTGGCTACGTCACTGGGACGACCCGGCATCGTCACAGTAACATGCTCAAATATGCCGTCTCTCTCTTTTTAAACATTAGTAGACCAAGCTGATAAAACAGATTTTACAAACTGAGCTGACTTACCACCGCGACTGGGCAAACATCTGACAGTTGCAACAAACAATAAAAAGTGTCTTTCCATTCATTTCGGACAAAATAATCTTCAGCTACCATTACCCTGTAAAACACTATTTTGGAAACTGTTGAGCTTTTCAAAAATCTTGGTATTGGAATTGGAGATTTGAATGTGTATCCAGCAAAACTAAAGAGGGGGGGGGGTTGAGGCTTAATGGCGCGTCGACAACTTGGTCATTAGCGCCAACCTCAGTCACAGTGCAGTGGTCCGGGTTGCCACTGCACCACACATTACAGAGATGTTATTCAAACCCCTAATCTAAATCTTGTCATACACCTGTACCTCCTGTAAAAATTGAAAAACACCGGACAGGAGGACAGACTTATCGCCCAACTGACGCGCAATGTCATGCGGAAGATGGAACCGACGACGAACACCATCAAGATGGCGACAATCAACAAGTAAGTGCCGGACCGTAAGTGGCCGTCGACACCAAGAACATTCAGGAGGGTCAACCCCCCGCAAAAGGAAACAGTGAGTAAGTCGGGTGTGACCAATTCGCAAACGGGCCAACACAACCTCCTCACGGCGACTGCGGCGACACGCCGAGTGCCACTCCTCGACAGTGCCTTTAATGGCCCGTAACTTATTACCGTCCTGTCTGTCCCACAAGGTTTGCCAAAAAGCGTGTACCCTCAGACGCAGAGTTGGAAAGGCATCTGAGGGAACAAGGCTGAGATCCCTACCGAGAGGGCCAGAAAGGGCCCCTTTCGCAGCAGAATCAGCTTGTTCATTCCCTGCTATCCCAACATGGGCCGGGATCCAGCAGAAAAGCACGGTTTTCCGCTGGCCAGGCAAGCGGGAAAGCAAAGCTTGGACACGTTGTGTCAAGGGGTTCCGAGGATTGTAATTCGCCAAGGACTCCAGGGCACTCATGGAATCACTAAAGACAATGAAATGCGTGCCCTGAAGGTCAAGGATCCATTCCACCGCCAAACCAAGAGCCAAAAGCTCTGCAGAGAACACAGAATAGCCTGATGGAAGGCGATGGGCAACCGTTACACCCTTACACACACAAGCACACGCCACGCCAACGTCGGACTTCGACCCATCAGTAAACAGGCGCTGATAACCGGCGTACTGAGAACTCAGCCGCCGGAACTCCTGTAAGTACCTTGCTGGTAGAGTGGAACCCTTCGGGAGGGACGCCAGAGCAAAAATGAAACTGCCACCTGGGACAAGCCAAGGGGCAACTGGCATTCTCCCAAGCCTCAAGACGCAGGGCATTTTAAAGGCTATCTCCTGACAGGTCTGCTGGAGCCTATCGCGGAAATCACCCTTACCCACCCTGCGTCTACCGACTCGCAAGTCTGGCCCAAAAACCATGGACCAAGCAGGACTGGATTGCACAGCACGCAAACGCACAGCATACTGAATGGCAAGCTGTCGCCGACGACAACTAAAGAGATTAAAAGGACAATCTTCTCATTAATTTCGAGCATCCTGCTAGAAATAGCTTTTGCGACATTTCATACGTTAGAGTAAAATCCCATTTCTCACGAGGGGAAAAAAATAGGAAAAATGAATGCAAGTTTGCAACATTTACAAAACGTCTGAAGTAATGTTGCCAAACTGAGCCCTACAGGAAAGCCCACCTGGAAGAATGTACCTTTAAAATCGCCGTTCCTATTCAATATTTTTTTGACGAAACTTGGCCAGATAGTAGATAAGTATGGAAGGTTTATTTATAACAAAAAATATGTAATTCTGTACAAGAGTAAAAGTAGGGAGCCACACGTAAGTTTCAAACGTTCCCTTGTTGTTGTTGTTCTTCTTCTTGTGTGACACCGTTTCAGAAAAAAAACTACTGAACCTACCTAAAATTTGAAACTTGATCTAAGCCAGAAATTCCCTTGCCCTTCATCCTCAAAGAGACTACTTGTTTAATTGGCCGAGCCATTCCGGATATACAGGACCCTGAACAACCAGTTTTATTGTTTTACATGGTTTCAACCATTGTAATTAGGGATCAATGCCAATCAGCAAACGCCAGGTCCATTATTCGTGCACGTGCTATTTCTTTGCTAAACAGTTGATTGTTGATAGGTAAAATTAATAATCCGTATTTGAACTAAACGCATATAGTTTTTAACCAAACTTAGCTGCGTTGGGAGGCCTCGAAATTGGCACTAGAAACGATAAAATGACGTATTTATTTCGTAAATGCATGCTTTCAAGCTGAGCGGAATTGTTTGGAAGTGGGCAGCAACAATCACTGTATGCGCGCGTTCACACCTTTAGAAATGAAAAAGTTAATTACTGCCAACAATTATTCACCCGTGCCAAGTTATGCAATAAACATCTTATCAATGCAATTGTCGAGGACATCTTTACATTAGAAACCAGTCTCATAGCAGAAATGAAGCAACGACGACCCCCGGAAGAAGAACCCCTACAATGAAAACGGGCGAGTGTGTCAATTCTTTAGCTAGAAGTTGAAACTGGTACGTTATTGCCTTGAAAAGAAGTTGAATTTGGCACATTGTTGCCTCGAATAACAATTTGCTCTGCGCGGTCATCGCAGAGGCATATCTTAAATGACGTCAAGCACGAAGGATAGTTATTTTTCACACGGTACGGATTGCGCAATCTAAGCGATAAATTGAGCGTGAGGAGGAGGGCCTGAATGGCAAATGCCCGTGTGTGGTGCACTGCATCTTTGACCAATAAGCATATGATTATCCATTAACTGAACAACAACATTCCGAACAACATCCAAGCTCAGTCAACGTTCAAGCAACAGTGATAAATGACGTCACAAGCTAAAGCGATAAACAGGGAGTGGGGCAGTGCGTCTGTGTGGGTAACAGGATAGTAGGTGTGAACGCAATGCTAAAAAAAGTTGGGAGTTACATGGAATGTAAAAGTTTGGCCACCTGCTGAAATTTGTTAGTTAGGTGGTGTTATTCAATACTTGAAGGGGGGCCAACTTGACAGGCCGCCATACTGGCCGCCATCTTGGAAAATGGCGGCCGGAAAACAGTTCTTTTGATTTATCTCAAGAACAGTAACTCCAATCAAAAAGCTTAGAATTGCAAAATTGTTCAGCACAACATTCTGCACAAAACATATTCTCATCATCATTTTTGTGGAGGCAACGCTTGAGAAGAAAAATTAGAATAAAACTATTACATACCTTTTGCGGGCAGTGTGATAAGCATACATAGTACTACATTCGAGTCTATAACGTTTGACCTAATACAGATAAACGAATGAGGATTAAAGCGTTCGAAAGGTACGATTAATACCTTTCGAATGCTCTAAACCGCATTTATGTATCTTTATTAGATCAAATTTTACAGATTAAAAATTAGTATAGTATATGTTTACTGCAGCCACGTAAGTGTGCCACTCACGTACTATTACTTTCGACCCCGTAAAAATTTTACCGAATATAGATACTTGAATGCAATCGTTTGAAAGGTATTAACCACCCATTTTGAACCCCCCCTCCCCAAGCTCTCGACGCGCCATTAAGCTTCAACCCCTCCCCCCCCCCTCCTTCGTTTTGAACGCTTCAAATCCCACACGTGAAACTATGTTATATTGAACGATTGGTCACAGACTCAAGAGGAAGACTATATTTTTGGGATAAGTGTTAGTTTAATATTTTTTCTCAAATGCTGGTGTTGAACATGGCTCTTATTCAATCATTAATTAATTATTTATTTAAACAAATACGTTCTTTCTTTACAGTATTAACGCCATGGACTAAGGACTGTGTATAATTCTAACACATTGTGCATAATCCACAACACACATTGTGGTACTTCCAATTTCAACACACCTGTTATTGAGAAAACGTACAAACTTCAAAACGGGGGTGGGGTGAATTGAAGCTTTATGGCACGTCAAAAGCTGGGGTGGGGGTCTTAAAAATGGGTGGTTAATACCTTTCAAACGATTGTATTCAAGCATTGAAGACTAGGAGCATTTTCGCACTAGATGGCGTTGATGTGCATGTAGAGCTGACAATAGTTTTGGTATAAGCTACCGTCGATCATGCAGTGGCCAAGGAATCTAAATGGCATAAAAGCCCAGGCGGCAGCTCAGTCACGACAGACTACAGCGTAAACTAAAGCAATCACAGGTGACGACTACTGTGGTTGCCTGTTCGAGTAAAGATAGTGTTGCTTCCATTAAGTCAAAGACTCCAAAGAGAAGCCCCATACTAAAGGCATCGTGCAACTGTCTGCTCTGCATAAAAACAGGAGGAATTAAAACTGTTATGCAATCCTTCCAGAAACTGGGGCTTAATAAAGAACTTAAGAAAAAAGTGCTCCTCCGTAATGATCCAGTGTGTTGACTCGGCTTTCTAGTGGAAATCTCGTAGCAAATGAATTGAAATACCGTACAAACTCTTACATTTATCTCATATCCTATTCATCTCATTGGACGAAGCCCTACAGTCATCTTCTGGATCATAGGTTTTCACATTAAGTGAATCGAACTTCGTAGCACAGTATAAGCACAATTTCAAAATAAATAACGATATCAGCACCAATAAATATCTTCTACAAATTTTCGACTGTCAATACTCTGGAGATGTTGGGGTTCAGACAACAAACGACAATGGAGTTATTTTTTTTCTGTTTTTGCCTGATGAAGACTGTCGTCTCGGACCCAAAATCTCCAGAGTATTGACAGTCGAAAATTTGCAGAAGTTATTGGTGCTGATATCTTTATTTATTTTGATATTGTGCGTATACTGTGCTATGAAGATGATTCCCATATTTCAAAGCAAGCACTACAACATTTTTAGAGATGCGAATCGAAGCGGCGGTAGAAATAGATGAAACAGTTTGTGCGGTATTTCAATTCATTTACTACCAGATCAGACAGTTGTCCGATGCCTTTAGTATGGGGCTTTTCCTTGGAGTCTTTAACTTAATGGAAGCAACACTATCTTTACTCGAACAGGCAACCACAGTAGTCGCCACCGGTGATTGCTTTAGTTTACGTTATAGTCTGTCTTTATGCCATTTAGATTCCTTGGCCACTACATTATCGACGGTGCCTTATACTATTGTCAGCTCTACATGCACATCAATGCCAGCTAGTGCGAAAATGCTCGTAGTCTTCAATGCTTAAATACAATCGTTTGAAAGGTATTAACCACCCACATTTAACCCCCACCCCCGTTTTGAAGTTTTTGTACGTTTCCTCAATAACAGGTGTGTTGGAATTGGAAGTACCACAATATGTGTTGTGAATTATGCACAATGTGTTGGAATTAGGCACAGTCCTTAGTCCATGGCGTAAATACTGTAAAGGAAGAACGTATTTGTTTAAATAAATAATTAATTAATGATTGAATAAGAGCCATGTTCAACACCAGCATCTGAGATAAAGTATTAAATTAACATTTATCCCAAAAATATACTCTTCCTCTTGAGTCTGTGACCAATCGTCCAACATAGTTGCACGTGTGGGATTTGAAGCGTTCAAAACGGGGGCAGGGGTGGGGGGGTTGAAGCTTAATGGCGTCGAGAGCTTGGGGGGGGGGGAGGGTTCAAAATGGGTGGTTAATACCTTTCAAACGATTGCATTCAAGTATCTATATTCGGTAAAATTTTTACAGGGTCGAAAGTAATAGTACGTGAGTGGCACACTTACGTGGCTGCAGTAAACATATACTATATTACGTTTTAATCTGTAAAATTTGATCTAATAAAGATACATAAATTCGGTTTAGAGAATTCGAAAGGTATTAATCGTACCTTTCGAACGCTTTAATCCTCATTCGTTTATCTGTATTAGGTCAAAAGTTATAGACTCGAACGTAGTACTATGTATGCTTATCACACTGCCCGCAAAAGGTATGTCATAGTTTTGTTCTGATTTTCCTTCTTAACCGTTGCCTCCACGAAAAAGTTGATGAGAATATGTTTTGTGCAGAATGTTGTGCTGAACTATTTTGCAATTCTAAGTTTTTTGATTGGAGTTACTGTTCTTAAGATAAATAAAAAAAAACTGTTTTCCGGCCGCTATTTTCCAAGATGGCGGCCAGTATGGCGGCCTGCCAAGTTGGCCCCCCTTCTAGTATTAAATAACACTACCTTACCAACAAATTTCAGCAGGGGGCCAAACTTTTCCATTCCATGTAACTCCCAGCATGGCAGTCACACCTACTAGGACAGGAAGGGAGGTAATGGGAGGGTGAGGGCAGGGAGATGATGGGATGAAAGGGGTGGGAGAAGATGGGAGGAAAAGGGAAACTTAAAGGAAGAAAAATAGCCAGTCGCAGTTAATGTTCTCGCAACGCCGACCGAAAACTGGGAAACAACCACAGGCCAAACCAAACCACGGGCAAAAGAAAATTCCGGGCGAAGCCGGGTACGATGCTAGTAAACTATAGTAGCGCGACGCCATAGACATAAAAAAGGTACACGGATTACAAACAAAAACGTCCAGTATGCGTTAAAAAAATTGTTATACTATGATTGAAGTTTCACTTTACGGATAAAAATTGATGATTTTCAATTGAAACAAGCTAATACACGATTGAGAAAATTGTATCTGTTCTTGTTGTTGTGTTTCAACAATAATTTAATTGGTAAAGCACAACAGCACTTTAAAGACGCCTTTTCACCTTTTCAACGCCTAGATGCAGCACCGTAGAATCTTCGAGCAATATAAAGAAAGTAGCGGTAATTAAAAAAAATGGAACAACAGTATTCGCAGCAGTGCCACAATTTTCATAACTAAAACAGATCCCGTGACCCACATCAGCCTATTGAATGACGGAGAATCTGTAACGTGTTTTCGGTGTTTAGAATATGGGCAACGCTATCGAAATGATGAACGGGCACCTTTAAAGGTGCATGCATCCCTGTTGGCTTTCCTGTATGACTCAGTTTTGAAACATTAGTTCAAACGTATGTAAATGTTGCCAACACAGTCATTTTCTTGTTTTATCTTTCGTGCGAGATAATTTTTCATCAAGTTTTTGGGCCTGGGGCTAACTACAAATGCGGCCTCCCCTAACTGAAATGTGAAACAAATTTACACTATATTAAATATTCGTCGATCACATTATGCTTAACGAGTTGGTTCATTCATTAATCTGAGCTGCTTACGTTTGAATGCTTAACAGGCTGACTGGCTTGCACTGCAGTGCTCCTGCTCCGTGCAATTTGCCAAGGAAGGATCCTGGGAGTGTAAAAAAAAATTCACAATTCGCACAAATTGAATATGTCACTCATAGTCCTCATAACTTTTAGTTGGGAAGAAAAATGTTTCAGGTCGTGTGGGCTGAGTGGCCACGGGTCCACCTGACCGGTAAGCGGGAAAAATTCCCCGGAAGAAATATCCCGGTATAAATATCCCCTGGAAAAAATATCCCCAGTAAAAATATCCCCGGAAAAAATATCCCCGAAATAATAAAACATGAATTTGGGGCAATATTAAAACACCTTCTTATTGAGTATCTGGTCGTAATTTATACCATCGTCGTGTAGTAACAAAACGTCTGGTGGTGGACTTCCGTTTGTACTCCATTCCCCTAACAAAAAAAATAAGGAAAGTGGTAAGGAATGAAACCTATCTCCCTAATTGGAGCGAAGCGAGGCCGAAGGTCGAGGGGAGCTCCGCATATGAATACACTCAAATGGGATCTTTGTAATCGCATCACGCAATAACCACTGCATCAATTAAAACCAGATTTTGTAGATTGATAGCGCCACACTTAAAGTTGGTTTGTAAAAAAAAAATCCGGAATCGGACATGTCGTTGAGGAATAATGAAGGTGGCAAAATGTGCCAAAAAAAAGGGCCAAGAGCCAAGAAGCCAAACAACAACGAGGTCATAGTGTGTTTATGACGTCATAGTTTTTTCATGCAAAGGTTATTTTGGCAGATAAAAGTTTCTTTCTTCTGATTAGTTTTCCCGATCAAACTATGATGTCATGAGCAATTTTCACTAAATTGGTAATAAACCAAATTGAAGATATTTTTACTTCTCGTCGACCGATTTTGACATTTGAATACACCATTTTGAAGGTTTTTTCACAAGCTTTCCAATGGTATTAACCCCAAGCACCTGTCTCTTATTTTTAGAAAGTACTAGTCAAAATGTTAATTTCTTTGTTGCCAAAACATCTTAACCTGATAATTTAGCATTACATTCCTCGACCC
>JAHWFP010130022.1:0-11713 GCA_023313725.1 Lithobius niger
TTCTTCTCGTCTGTCGTCTTCTACTTGCACCCATACACAGTTTTTCGACGAAACAGAAGAGTCTTCTACTGAAGAAGCTTCTTTTCTTCACAGGCCCATAGATTACATCACGCGGCTGCACCGTTCCGGCATTTTTACAAGCCAGTTTGGTGTATTGTATCGGGTTGGAGTAAGGGGGGAAGTGGGGGAGGTTGGGGGTGTGGGGCACCCACCGCACCCCCCGGACAGGGACGACCCATCGCCTTGCTTATAATTGCTTCCTTGACAATAGACACTAACTTGGGTCTGAAAAGGCTGAGGTCCCCTTTTGGGGAAGAAATCCTTAAGAGTGTTGTGTTGCATGGTCTTACAAGCAAACCGTGCTGACGTGTTGCCGCTTGGGATCTTTTAGTGTTCTTTTCATTTTCGCATCCTCTTTTCTTAAAGATGGAGTAAAGCGAACGATCGAGAAAGGATTATTGTAACGTGATATATGTTGCGTAATTTGTCAGCAAAGGTCGTCCAGAGCTGTTTACGATGTGAGGATTTTTATGCACGGAGTTGTCAAGCTGCGTGCAGTGCTCTAAACTGTGAGAAAATTCCGATAATTTGTTTGATAAGTCGTAATAACGGTTTTCTTTAGTTAAGGATAACGTGAATTGGCTAAGATAGCCATTGCCGCCCCCGCACCAGTTGTTTTTCATGAACTAGGACGAGCGACAACGACTGCTGGAATTGAGGGTGAGGGTGTGAAGGTTGGGGGTTAAAGTGAAGGTAGGAAACTGTGATCGAGACTTTTTATTTATTTATTTAATAGTGTGTAAAAACTCATCATATATAAGTGAATAGTCAGTGCCCGCATAAGTTCGGAACAGAATAGTGAGTGCTCGCATAATTTCAGAACAGAAAGAGACACCTGATTTATATAGTAGTCTAAATTATTAAGCATCATGTGAATTTAGCAGGTTCGGCTGAGTATAGAATGATTTACTCGTGAAGAACTATTGGTAATTTATGTTTGTTTATTTATCGTGATATTCATTGGTTAAGACTGTTGTCTACCTATAGCCAAAAGTAAACCATTCTTATTTCGCGATGCTGTAACTTAAATCCTGTGACAGTGACATTGAATATTCACCAAGGAATAAGGGACTATATACACGGCTGATTTATTTAATCAAAAATTGGTTATGACTTTCATCTGGATAAGCAAAAGAAAGCATTGCTATTTTTGAAATCCTGTACCACAATCATAAATCCTGTGACAGTAACGTTATATATTCACCAAGGAATAGGCTAGCTACTTGAAAGGTTATATTTACTGAACAGTTGGTGGCTACCCTGTAAATGAACGGTAAACTGATTTCTGATTTACACATATTCTGAGCTGATGTCAGTTGTGTGTCATGCTTCAGTTCTTTGAAGCTTCAGCAGGTATTTATTTCCACATCATTTTTGTGACGTCTGTTTGTCTGTCTGGGCACAACTAACGTGTTAGGTTTTCCTCTCCCCGCTTTCCTGCCCGTTAAGGTCAGGAATATAGAGGTGGTTTACGTCAGGAGGCTACCAAAACGAAACAAAAGACCCAAATCGAAACTATAGTGACCAATACAGTTGGGGACAATCTTGGATGCATTCGTTGGTTGTATATACGCGAGAAAAGTTTTCAGGGGCAAAAATCAAAATCCACTCATTGGGTTTCATTTTTTGCTCTCGTTTTTCTCTCTTGGGAGGAAGCTGGGAAGCTCCCGTGTGTTTCAACAGCTCGTTACGTCACGCAAGGTAGAACACCCTTCCTCTCTCGCTTTCACTCAAACCCGTCCACCCACCCACCCCCACATAAATGCTTATAACTCCACACCTGCAACAACCGACTGCCCTTTCGCCCACAACCCAGTGAGTACGCAACCATGAGTTGGGGGTGGGGTGGGTAAGGGGGCCGTCGGGGGCATCCTCATGGCGTCCCAAAAGTGACTCTTTTGTCTGCAGCTGCCCAGACAAGCACAACTGCAACATAACGCTCCGTGTTTTACAACCATTCGCAGGCGGCTGTTGCCTCATCCAAAGCCGCGGATTCACGCCTTTATATCACCGCAGGTGATGCGAGGCAAAAATTTTACGAGTTTGTTACGCCACCAGGACGTTGTAGGTTGTTTCATTAAGGCGGCCGCACGTTCCATGCGTGGAGTGGGGAGAGGGAGAAAAAGAGGATGGCGGGGGGGGGGGGGGGTGTCAAGGTTGAACCTTGGTCGGCATTTATTTCCAACAAGGAAACTTAGCGACAGTTATGTTTTATGTATTGTGTCTGCTGAACAGAGCACGGTCGCTTATACAGCTTGTTTGGGCCTAACAGTTTGACTTAGTGCCTGTGTAGTGTTGTCTCTATTTGGAACAATAGACCTTTTGTAAGCGCGGTTCATGTAAACGCATTCACTGCCTACTCAATAGAAATTCTAACACCCCTGAAACAATCAATCAACCCCTCCTCAATAAACAACTCTGAACTATTAACCGCGTGTATTGGCCTCATTTGACAGATGCAAATATCCCGATTTAAAATAAGACTTCCGTGCTCGAGTCTAGTATACCTTTGTAACGTACATAGTAATGGTCCAACTTTTCTGTATTTAAAGGAACATGCATCCTTTAAATGG
The DNA here is from genome assembly GCA_023313725.1 of Lithobius niger. Classification (NCBI taxonomy): domain Eukaryota; kingdom Metazoa; phylum Arthropoda; class Chilopoda; order Lithobiomorpha; family Lithobiidae; genus Lithobius; species Lithobius niger. The sequence goes on from JAHWFP010130022.1 coordinate 2,634, forward strand.
CTTTCCTGAATGACTCAGTTTTGCGACATTAGTTCAAACGTATGTAAATGTAGCCAATAGTCATTTTCTTGTTTTTTTTTTCCCTTTCGTACAAGATGATTTTGCGACATTAACTCTAACCTGTGTAAATGTTGTAAACTCTAATCTCAACGGGTCGCACGACATACCGGAAGGATTTATGTGCCTTTATGAACTTTTAAAGGTTTAATTTCCTTTGTAGCTCTTTTGCTGCATTCTTTATATGCTTTTTCGGTCCATACCCCTTGGTCTTCTTCAATCAGATGTTTAATCGATTTTATGCTGTCTGTGTATTGCTGGACTGAATTAAGGCCAGACTTGTTTAAGTAGGCCGCAAATAATCTATGTGGACGCGCCCTTCTATATCCCTTTCCTCCCTAAATAATTCGTCTAGTCATGCGTCTAACCGAAGGTTTAAGTGCCTTAGATTTTTTCTTCGTAGAATGTGTCTGTCCTCCTGTCCGGTGTTTTTCAATTTTTGCAGGAGGTACAGATCTATGACAAGATTTAGATTAGGGGTTTGAATAACATCTCTGTAATGTGTGGTGCAGTGGCAACCCGGACCACTGCACTGTGACTGAGGTTGGCGCTAATGACCAAGTTGTCGACGCGCCATTAAGCCTTAATCCGCCCCCCCCCCTCCTCCTACAGGTTGTTTGCAGTTGTGCATTACTGTTGTGAGACACCCTCCGGCTGTCCGACTAGATAAGGTGACAGACTATCCACTTTATTTCTTTGCCTATATGATTTATATCTTTGTCGCTTGTTTGTGGCTTTTAGGTACGTATTTAGCAAAGGTATACGAAATACATCTACTGCTTTATAGCTTGTACCATTAGGTCAGGATTAAAAAAGTAAAGCCTATACTTTCTTTTGCTTTGTAGCACTTTAGCTACTTGTGAAATGTTGGCCTGAAATCTAAGACCACGAATTGTTTTGGGATGAGTGCAACTAACCTTTGCGTTGACGCACCCTTTCCCGGTTACTTTTTGCCTAGCCTACTCTTACCTTTTTATTACCATGAGAAAACTTCTGTATTTGACTTTCGGTTCGTAGAGATACTCAACTTGCTTATTTCCTTGCGAGGCTTTGTCTTTGATATAAAATTGTTTCACAGGACTCAAATGATAAATAATACCCTAAAAAGTAGTCATTTTTCGTTCATTGGAATATTCAGCTTACTGCACGATAACAACAAAATGCAGAATAGGTCAGTCTTTAAATTCTATATGGTGCGCAGTTTCCAAACACAATAACCTTGAAAAAAACAAACCATATACTATAGTTTGTTCCACATTATGTTTTCAGAAAACTGACTGGATGACGACTCGATTCCTCGCACTTCGAGTGAAAAACATGAGAATATCACACTTGTAGACCCAACATAGTTACTGTTAAAGCTTACGAATGGGATGTTTACGGATTTTTGCACTCGTAGTGGAAGAAAGCGTGGCGTCATACAGTCAGTTTTCTGAAAACATAATGTAGAACAAAGTGTATATATATATATGCCTACTAACAAAAATCATCGGGGTTTGTATTAGTTAATTTAGTTTCCTCTCAGTTAAACAAATTGAGATTAGACTGCCATACCTGAAGATGTATTGTTAACTCTTCTGGGTGTTTGTAGCGAATATTTAATCACTGCTTAGTTTCCCTTAATTATTTATACAAATATATTTATTTATGTGGTATACCCTATGTTTGGGCAAGGTGGCTTGATAGTTAGCCTGACTGTCACGTGTACCAGAGGTCCCAGATTCGAGCTTGAACCCATCCACCCCTGGCACTTTTGGAAAGAGAAGGTGATGTGATGCCTCTTGCATGTCGGTTTTGGCATGTGAAGGATTCCAGTAGTTTACGTTTGGAATTACCTAGCAGAATTGTTTCTTTCGCCTTGGGCCGCTGTGGCTTTGACTGGGAGCGCTTCAAAACCTCTAAACTTATGTAAATACATAAATAAATATCAATGCAAACCTATTTCCGTTGCCTTTTGAACTTAATGTCAGACTGCCATTGAGAGAATTGAACCCTCGATCCCCTGAGATCGAAGCACCGAAATCCTACTGCTAAACCACACTGATACAATAATGGTTGAGTGGCAGGGCTTCGGGCTTTGGTCTCAAGATTAAGGGTTCAATTCCATACTAGGTCAGCCTGACATAGTCCGAAAGGCAACGGATGTAGGTTTGCAACTCTGTTTATTTGTCACTTATCAGGCCCGTTTGTCTTTTCGTATACATATGAATTTTTATTTATTTTTACTTATTTAAAATTTTTAAGCTAAAATTACTGCAGTTTAATCTTAATAAAATCTTGTTTTTTTTTCGCATTCCAAAATAACACATGGTCTACTGCCTTTTTTTTCTGAAAGATGACGGGGCCTCCACGGATGAATGAAATGGCGTAGGTCCCATTAAAAATATTCTTAATTGTATTTGTTAACCGTGTTTTAAACGGTAGGCAATATTGTGGCTGGAATTCTTGTTCAAAAACCCCCCAAAAATCGTAAAGTAACTCTTAGTGGTATCAGCAGTGGATAGACTTTGTGGCTTTGTGCAGACAGTGGAATATTAAGCGATAGTTAAACATGGATAACCCACGTCCTACAGAAATGTAGGCATTCATAAATAAACTCCTGGTGGCGTGTGGTTAGTCAGTCATTCAGCCATAATGTACACTCTTAAAGCGCTGTGCACTTTAGTGTTCAGAAGTACAGAACGAGCCAACAAGATGTTGAGTGAGAACGTTTAAATCCTCGACGTTTCGACTCATTTCTGAAACATTTTCAAGAGGAACCCTTAACTAAAGAAACATATAAACACAAATCTGTCTTGGGGGAAGCCTGGCGTCAAGCCAAGAGTACATTTTAAAATGTAAAATTCCGTCTGGGCTCACATATTTTTTTTTTTTCTCAAAATTTGAGATTTTTAAATGTAATCTTGGCTTGACTCCAGGCTTCCCCCAACCCTGATTTGCGTTTACATGTTTCTTTAGTTAAGGGTTCCTCTTGAAAATGAATCAGAAGTGATTCGAAACGTCGAGGTTATATTAATTCTCACTCGACACCTTGTTGGCTCCTTCTATACACAGTAAATTTTGGTGTTTTTGTTACTCTCATTTTGGTGTCTATATGGTTTGTGCTCTGCGTTGTCATCCCGTTGCACGCCCTCACTATACGTTTCCTACTGTTAGTTAGTTACAGCTCTGATGCTGCGCACCTTATTGTTGGCCAAATAAGCATGGGCACAAATAACCAATGCGTTGACGTGCCGTTCCCTTCATATCCTTTCCTTCCTGATAGTACACACCTCCGTACTACACACGGGACTCGTACTGGTGGTGAGCACGACGATCTCACGTACTAACTCGGGTACCAGTTTCGAGTCTGACTTCAGTCGCCCCTGCCATTTTCGGGTAAAGAAGGGGGCGGGGGCCCCCCAGGATTGAGGCTGAATGGCGTGTCGATAGCTATAGGTGATTAGTGCCAATCTCAGTCACAGAAGGGCCCTGTAGTCTTCGCCCTCCTCATGTCGATTGCGGCCTGTAAAGTATCTAATGAATTTCCGATCGGCATTACCTGGTAAAATAATTGTTCATGTCATCTTCTTACAACTAAAAAGCACTTGTTAGAATGTTGTAAAGTAAAATCCAGGCATGTATATGTATATTTCTGCACTTTCCTGGTTTTTACTTTATAGCATAACCTGTCATCGTGTGGCACTTTGTGAAGCACGTTAAACTTCCAAACTATACATACACCACTGTGTACCAGCTCAGCTTTCTCTTTAATTTGTGCACCCTTTGTGCATCTTTCGGCCCTATGATGATGGGAGGTTTCCCGGTTCGAATCCTCAGGTTGGCTCCTTCCTTTACCAGATATTTCTTCTTCTCAAAAAAGTCTCAAAAAAAGTTCAAAATTGATCCGGTTCAGCCACACAAGCATTAAATTATTTCGGCTGACTTCGGGCTCAAAGAAATTAATTTAATAAAAAACTAAATAAAAAAAAAGTAAAAGAGACACCCTTTGGCTTATTTCACATAGTACACATCACTGTGCATCAGCGCAGCCTCCAGACAACTTGTGTACAGTGTATATTTTGTACACTGTACACAAGTGTTCTGGATGCTGCTCTTATCGAGAAGAGAAGGACCCTGTAATGCCTCGTGCTCTTGTCGATTGTGCCGCGTAAAAGGTTCTAGGATTCTCCGATTGGAATTACCTAGCAAAATTGTTCCCCTCGCCGTCTGGCATGGCTGATAGAGCATATAAACTACAGCATGTTCAGTTCCAGTTTCATTAATATGAAAATGCGATAAAATGGTAATAAATAAATTTGATTTACATAAAAACTAAACTTAATGCATTACAAGCCACAAATTTAATTAGTGGGAGACACCCACTTGTAAAAAAAAAAATGTAGTATTGCTCAAGCAGCACTAAAATAATGGTCATGGAACTGTGATGTTTCAAAGAAATAGGTAAGCTATACCTATTATGATCTACTACAGGGATTACGATAGGCAGCCTACATACACTGAGTGTCTTAAAAAGGCCTGCGTATACTCTGAAAAGATACGCTGGGTATCTTAAAAATTAAGCGTTAAAAGCTTACTGCATGTAGAGAATGAAAACTGCTTAGTTTTAGGAAGTTTTGTAAATCAAAGAATTTATGAAATACGCGAGCATGTAATTATTAATATCAGCATTGGATTGAAAATAAATGGTTACCCTATTTATTCACGTTAGTGTTGTGTCATGCATTATTGTTTTTTTTTTTATAATCACTGATTTGAAAAGAATTATTTTTTAAACTTTTTTTTTTAATATTTGTGTTATTTCCTCCGAGAAAGCTTCAAGTCAAAAGAAAAGTACCCTATTTCCTTTAAACAATATAGTTCCAAAATTTAAGCTATAATTGGTATCCTACCATTTGAAGCTATGATAGGCATTTACGGTATACACCTACCAGTCTACAGTGTCTTCAGCAGACTTCAGTGTCTTCAGTTATACTTTTGATGAAGTATTTAACTTTTGAGGTTTTTTTTGTTTGTCTTTAGTTTTGTTTTGCTATAAAACATAACTTTCGTTTTAATGCAGCTATCAAGGAGTGGTTCTTATGACAGTAAAACATCACGACTTCCACGTCACTTTGAAACCCGGAAGTTTCCGTCAGAATTGACGGAGACCCACAAAATTCGGTAATTTCACTGCGCAATCGAACCGTTTGGCCTCCACAACACGGCCATTTCTTGTTGTTGTTGGAAATCTTTGCCCTTGCTTAGACATCGAACCAATGAACCGATTGTCAACTTTTATAGCTTAAAACGTAGGTATGAACAGGGCCAGGGCCTTTTGAACGCTATTTTAATGTAACTATAATAGTCTCGGTGTTCTTCTTCTTCTTGGTGAATTTTTATTCTCACCTCGAACCGGTGAACCGATTTTCAACTTTTATAGCTTAAACCGTAGCTATCAACAAAGGTCTTTTGAACGCTATTTTGTTGTGACTACAATTCTTGTTGTTCTTCTTCTTATTGGGGAAATGAACCTCTTTTCAACTTGTATGGCTTAAAACGCAGATTCTGACAGCCTAAGGCCTTTTGAATGTTATATTAATGTGACTACGATATTCTTGTTCTTCTTCTTGTTGGGGAAATTTTGCTCTCACTAGAGATCGAACCAATGAACCGATTTTCAACTTTTAAAGCTTAAAATGCAGTTATCAACAAAGCCTAGGGCCTTTAAAATGCTATTTTAATGTGAGTACAATATTCTTATCCTTCTTCTTCTCCTTGGGGAAATTTTGTTCTCACTAGAGATCGAACCACTGAACCGTTTTTCAACTTTTATATCTTAAAACCTATAGGTATTTACAAGGACCAGGGTATTTTGAACGCTATTTTAATGTGAATAAATTATCTCAAAAAACTATCATCTCAATTGTCTTATAGCCTATCATACTTCTATTTATTTAATTTACCTGAAATATCTCCAAGAAAAAAAAAGATATTAGTATTGTACCAAAAGCTTAAGCGTGTAAAATACGGATGTAAGCCTTAAAAAAATCTAATCATGTAAAGGATCAGATACAAGAAAAAGATGTGTAAGTCATCAGTGTCGAACCAAAAAAATGTAAAAGAAGCACCAGCTTTGTAGCGATTAAAAAATACTTAATGCTGTAAAGGAACAGATAGCCTACAAGAAAAAGACATGTAATCCATCAGTGTCTTACTAATACGTATAAAAGAAGCATCAGTTTGTTTTTGTTTGGAACGCTGGAGATTTTTTTACAAATATTAGTGCGGAGGTGTTGATGCCCATACATGTCTTTTTCTTGAAGCTGTTCCTTTAGAGCATGAAGTTTTTTTTTAGGCCGCTTACAAAGCTGTAGCTTCTTTCACGTATGATTAGTGCTACACGGATAGCTTACGTACCTTTACTTCTTGTATCTGTTCCTTTAAAGCATTAGTTGTTTTTTTTTTATGGCTTGCATCCGTAATTTATACGCTTAAGCGTTTTTTTTTATGACTAATTTGACATTCTGATGAGCGCAAAATACCATTACGTGGCATGCCTTTCAAACAAATATTTTCTCTCTAGAACAGTTCAGTTAGAAGACTTCTTGAGTAAAATTTATGTCCCTTAATCTGGCTGTTGACATTCAACAAATGTACTGACATATTGTGAACTTGATAGTTTTGACTTGACTTCGTTTAACTTTGAATCGAAACTTGAAACAACGTGTCTTAGAATATATTTGGAGTAAAAATTGCACAGCTAGATTGTTTGCACTGACAAATTAATACGTTTTCAAAAGAATTAAAAATCTGCAAATATGCTTTGGTGTTTCGGGGTGCAATAATTAGGCTATCGTAGTAAAATTCGTATGTATTTAAACTAAAAAATAAATTTCCTAAATTTCCTAAACGTTTACGTAACTGTTTAAGCATGCAAAATATAAATAAATAAGTGAAAATGACGCCGTATAGCAGTAACGTTTTAAACAGAACAAGCCAAATGGGCTCGAGAAGGATTAAATAAATACAGATGCAAAACTATTTACGGTTCCTTTTGGACATAAATGACAGACTTTAATGGACTTAATTGGACTTAAATGTATTTCCCCGCTCATGCAGTGAGAGATCTAAGTCCAAAAGGTAATGTAAGTAGGTTTGCATCCGTATTTATGTGACAGTAACGTCGCAGAATATAAACCTAAATTATATCATCAGGCCTTTGATTGCAAAACTGCGTGGTATAAATAAATAATTTTGCTCCTGTTTAGCCCTAAATAAATTCAGCAATAGGTAATCGATTCGAGTTGTGTGAGCGTTGTAAGTTTAATTTTCACACGGAAAATAAAACTAGCTGGCAACAAAAAAGGAAGCGTTATTGGTGTTGAGTTAGTTAGTTTATGTCTTCTCCCCTTCCCCTCGTTTTGTGGTCGGCGAAGTTGGCCGTGCATTTACTGCATTTCTCAGGAAGTAGTAAAACCGTTTCCTTTGAGGCATTTCGCTATATCGATGGGAGCGAAAGTGGTGGTTCGTTGTGCAAGGGGGGAACATTTACACGTTGCAAACCATCATAACCCCCGTTACAACGCGTAGCACGGGAAAAAGGCTTCCCCCGCACCCGTTAATTTTAGGGCCATAAACCAGAAGCCCGCCCCGGGGCATAATAGTAGTCAGCTGGTTGCTGCTTCACGGGTGACTCACGTGTGCGCGCGCGCGGGTTTTCCTTCCTACCTTCCCTCCCCACGTTTTCTGGTGAGGTGTTCTCAGGTGTTTGTGTTGAGTTAGAACTAGCCGCTTGTTGCTGTGTGTGCTTTATTGTAATTCAGCGAGTTTTCGGTATTTTTTTTTTTTTTAACTTTCTTCAGTCGCGGACTCCGCCCTCTTTCCCCGGACTTTCGCTCGTGTGATAACATAACTTTGCTTACAGTTCAGACAGAGACGACTCTTTATCACGGCATGGCTATATCGGGAATAGCTCCGTTAGCTATACCGTTTAATCTCGTTGCTAGCTTAGTCGGCTAGGCGACCAGACTCGCCCCGCCGCGTCAACACACAACCCGACGATGACGGTCGCTCGCCACATTTCGATTGCTCGGGGTTTCCGCGCCCTTGCGTCTGCTTCTCTCTCCTCCAATGGGCGCCCGTCTCACCACCCCGTTTGTCCCGCTGCTCGCTTTGTGCCCCGGGACGCTGGGTGGCGGCAACCAATGGCTCGTTGGAAGGGGAGTTTGCTCGTTCGGGGAAATGTAGTTTGAGGGTTCGTCGCGAGTTAGGCCTAACTGACAATAAACATCGGCGACGATTATTCGACGGACGGACGGATACGAACGGTCAAAGCTCGTGGCTTGCTGGCGCGGTTGTGGCCGCCGGCCGGCCAGCAGGCCTAACCTGTATATACATGACGACACGACACCGCCTGGCTGCCACGCCGATTATCTAATTCCATGTCACGTTGTGTTCAACTTTTCCAGGCACGGATGCAAGCTGAGCTGCGATTGGTGGTTCACCGGCGCCCCCGTCTGATTCAGCGCGGCAGCTGCGACTGCGCAATAGATTTAAGTTCAAACATCGTCTGCCTTAGTGTGATCCCACATTTAAATAGCCACAAATCATCATAGCATGAGCTCATATTTTACCAATTCGTACCTCACTGAATTGCGAAGCCCCGTGACTTCGGAGCACTACCCGGGCCAGACCATCGGAACACCGCCCAGCTCGGAACCATGTGACCCATCGCTGCGTGCCCAGATCCCCCACTATGGATCGCCTGCCGCTCAGGGACCGACTTACCCGCGCTTCCCGCCCTACGACCGGCTCGAGATCCGGCCCATTACGGGTGGAGGTGCCGCTCCAGCCCAATATTACAGCCCAGCACCAGGACTGCCCGCCATCCCCGATGGCCAAAATTGCCGGAACTCCCCGCCGGGACATCTGTCCCATCAGGCGGTACAAACCATGGTGCCCCAATACAGCAGCTGTAAAATGCAACAACAGCACGCGCAACAGCAGCATCAGCAGCAACAGCAACAACAACAACAACAACA